>CAMZMU010000105.1:13939516-14050771 GCA_947311845.1 Poa pratensis | reverse complement strand
CTCCTTTGTCCCTCTTCTCCTCCCTTTCTCGCAGCTAGGAAATCTCAAGGGAGACGATAGGTCGATGAGAATGGGACCGGGGCCACCAGATCTGACGGTGTGCTCCGGTGAGCCCAATCCGGCGAAGTCGATACTCCAACACAAGGTCGGTTTCTATGGATTTTTTTAGTGCTACATAAGTGTTTTTTAAAGGCTATAAACTTGCGCCTATTTTTCTCCGAAAGCACGAGGGAGATGTTGCGATGATTCTGATGTTATTTCTTTAAATATTTATTGTGAGAACCTGCCAACGTTGTACTCTCATGCTTCATATGTGTGTTCTTTTTTTTTTATGGATATGGATTTGCTACAATTGATGGTGATTTTGTACATATGCATATTTTTTTGCTTCATACGGAGTAGATGTTTTCAAAATGCTGCCATATTTTTTCTAGTTTTTGACCCAAGTGGGGAAAAAATTATAACGATGCTACCATAGCACCATTTTTCTTTTGGTACTGCGGTGTTTTTTTCCTTAATCGGGATAGACGGATAGTTCGGTGAAGAAGGGCATCGGCAGCGATCCGCAAACTTCGATCGGACTGATTTACTAAAGCTTGATCTCGGAGAACGCCTCAGTAATTTCCTTTAATTATTTTCATCAGAGAAAAGAGTTACACGTACGCGTACTTGCCCACCCTACCGACGCCGAGTCCATCTGGAACTCGACGCCGGGTGGAGCTCGGACTCGGATCATACACGATCCATCACCAAGCGTGGGGAAAGCCGTCAATGGCATACTCTATAATAGGAGACCGGTCCATCACGTACCGTGCGTGCACAACGTTGATCGGAGGAGCAGCCTATCCGTAACGTAGCGCAAGATCAAGTCGTGACTCGTGAGTCGATAGATGGCGACTAGCATGGAGCAGCTCGTCGCGGCCTTCGCTGCCATGTCGGCAACGACGGCAACCTGGCCGCCCCGCCTCTCGCCGCGCCCCCGGTACCATGGAAGATCTCGTCGCCCCTTCGCCGCCTCCGTCACCGTGTCCGGCAACGAAACATCGCGGCCACGCATCCTGCCGCCGTTCCCAGCATGTCCGACGACTGCCAGAAACGACGTCCACCGACGGGGCCGAAGACAATGACGGCGACCGGCCAAGGGCGAGGAGGCGTGCGTCCTGCGCGTGCGGTTCCCGGACGGCCGCGTCCTCTGCAGGAGTTTCGGCGCCGGGCTTCCGATAGCCGCGCTGTTCCGTTACTGCCGCTCGGCGCTGCTCGCAGGCAGCGCCTCCGCACGGGGCCGGACGTTCCGGGTCGTGAAGGTCCGGCGGGGCGTCCGACGAAGTACGCGCAGCGGGTCGACGACGTTCGGGATCTCGGGCTGCACCACTGCACGGTTCATGTGGTTCGGATTAATTGCCTCCTGAACTGAAAGGGATCGAATTCGAATCAACCATGAGTGTGGGCTGCTGATCGGATCCGACCAGGAAGGAATTCATCGTCGACAAATCAAGACCATCGACCGGCTTTGCTTTTGGATAGTTGTATGCTGCATTGTTGCGATGATGCAGTCGGCAGTCCGATCGGCCGCCCGGCCTGCCTTTTATTTTTGCTGATGTAATTACAAGGGTTCATGTATGGTGCATTGCTATGATTGCGTTTATGTGAACTTGTAATGTACTAGGAAAATGACCGTGCATTGCAACGGGTGTAAACTACGAACTTTACATTGTCAATGGCTCTATCATCAAATAATGAACTGCTTGGTGTTATATAATAAGCATGGAAGATGAACACACTAAAACATTTACCTTATTGACAACATCGCAACGGTTTTTCAATATTAATAGACCATTCATGCAATCGAGTATGTATATAAATCATGAAAAAACATTTGTATTGGTGTACATCAGTACATTGCATTGAGAAAGTGTGATTTTAGAAAATGTAGTGAGGAATATAAATAGCTGTATTGTGCATATTTTAGGGAAACAAATATTTCACCTTTGGATATGTAGAACTTGCTTAAATCATACCATCCATGCAGCCATTCATCAAAACAAGACGAAGTAGTTATACGTTTGGAGTTTACATTCATAACGAGATTTAGATGCAAAAAATCATTCATCCTCGTTGGTCAATAATATATGCTACTCCTGAAGTACCATCGTTGGTCTAAAATATCATTCATCCTCGTTTTGCACGTGGAAGTACCCAAGTGTCAGCAATATTTGTAGCAGCGATATTTCTTTCTCCATCAGTTTTCAAAATATTAATAAACTCCAAGCAAATCAAGCAGGAGTTCTTTAGAGCTACAAATGTTTCTCCTTTCAAACTATTGCTACTATCGATTGCCTTATGAGCGTAGGCCATGGGCAGTTTATCAGTTAGCACAATGCATGGGGCAACTCGCAGTTTGCTAGTTTCTACAGCAAAGTTTCTACATGAAGCATTAAAATGTTCACCGAATTTTTACACTTAAAAGCACTACAGGAAGAAGCAGCAGTTTACAAGCAGAAATTAGAGCATTTGCAATTACTAAAATCCCAACCAAGCCGCACTGTTCCTCCATCGCCGAAGAACACAAGGAAAAGAATCCAGGGGAAGAAGTCAGTTCGTGCTCACCTTTCTTGAGAGGCACAGAAGGAGGGCGTGATGCTGAGGAAAGAAATGGAGTTTTGGGTGTTACGGCATGGCGAGGTGTGGATGAAGATGCCGGCTCTCTCGGCAAAGGCTGCCATGGCGTCCTTGTTGTCGTTGACATCCGCCCCTCCTCCCTCGCCCTTCGCGCCGGCACTGGCAGCAATCTGGGCGAGCTTGTCCTTGACGAGCCGCCCCACAATGGTCTTGGGGAGCTCCTCTACTTCCCCATCCGTCATCGCAGCCGCAGCCACTGGATCCGGCTTCGTCGTCGCCGGATCCGGCGATTCATTGTGGGGCAGTGTCCACCTGGAGCAGTCGAAGGAAGAGGAGATCCCACGCAAAAATAAATGGAGAGTGATGGAGGGATAATAATCCGGTAGGCTCATGAAGAGGGAAGCGTGACCGTCAGGCAGGAGGCCCGGCCAGGCAAGCTAACCATCAGCATGGGCCAGGTTATGTTGCTGGGCTAGTAGGTTTGGCGGTAACCCGGTTCAGGAAGGAAAGGTTCTAGAAGACAGAGGCGGTTCAGGACTTGGAGGACACGAAGGCCAGAAGAGTTAGAGTAGGACTCCGAGTCTGAGTAGAACCCGGCCTTACCATGTAAAGAACCAGGGAGACCGTCTATATAAGCGGGCTCCTAGGTCATAGTTAGGAGAGGTTTTCACCTGAGAACTTTACGATCCAAGCTTAGGCGAGAGAATCCAAGAGAGAAACATACGCTACCAAGCGAACCTTGTAACCTAGATCGAGATCCGGCTCTGTTGTCGTAGCCGGGTTATCGAGATCGAGATCAATAACAAGATAGCAGGAAGTAGGTCTTTATCTCCAATGGAGAGGCCGAACCTGGGTAAACCCTTTGTCCCTGCAATGCTAAACAATCTCCCAGATACCAGAGTCGCCTTGCCCATCAACTCAAGCTACCCCAAAGTAGCATCTGCCGTGTTATCTACCCCACGACAGTTGGCGCCGTCTGTGGGAATCGCGTCCAAAGGTGTCACCATCATGGGAGAAGCAATGCAAGGAGTGGAGAATTTTGTTTTCGGCGAGATCACCCTCAACTCGCAAGGAGAGCCCATCGTCGATGATTCTGGCTGGGGGCCGGAATCGGATCTACTTGAATCAGGTGATGTTATTCCAATTGGCAAGTTTCATGTTTTTGTTTATGGTTGCAACTAGATCTGCTAGTGATGGAGACTATGAATCTGTGTCAGGAGCTGCCACAATTGTTCAATCTGATGGAGAAGAATCAGTTGGTACGGCTGAAGATGAGCTCCCTGGACGTGCACGAGGAACGATCGGGAAACCCGGCTCAAATCCCGGGTGACGTGGTGGACCATGCAGATTCAGAATCGATCTTGCCCCTGTTGAAGGCCGGTTCGGATATGAGGCAGAAGAAGAGGATGAAGAGGAGCAAGAGTCCAGCCCAAGCCCGGTTAGGAGGGTGGCAGTTTACACAGCCCCGTCTACCAACGTGGGAGCATCACCATCAACTGTGCCACCTGCTTTTACTCCGGGTCAACAACAGCAACAATTGCCACCAGTACTGGAGTTGGCGGGTCAAAGAGTTGATGGAGACCCGGCTTCGGTGTCAGAGAAAGTGAAGACACGGCGCGTTCAGGAACAGCTTCGGTTTTCTCAATAACCGGGCTCAGGGCGAAGAAAGAAACAACACGACTGGTGCCCAGGCCTTGTTTAACAATGGCCTGGTCCTAGATCCATCAGCACTCACGAGGTTGGTTACCCCAGAAAACGCGGCGCTAGAGCTATAGAATTGGATACAGCACGCCGGGCTTTGGAGCAGATGCGCAGAGACACAATGGCAGAGAGGCAAGATATGGAGGTTAGGCGAAAGCAAATAGAGGATGAGGAAAATCGTCTCAATGAGATGACCAGGGCACACCGGAGGAGGCATCAGAGCCGGCTGGCCCGGGAGAATGTCATAAATCCAGCGGTATTGTTTAGAACCCCAGAAAATCAACCAATCGATATAACTCAAGTAGCCCAGTAGCCAGACAAATGCAGAACCAAATAGAGGAACAGGAGGAGCGGTGCTGCGCTGCAGCATGCCGGGTTTCTCGCTGGGGGAGCCAGGGGAAATCCGGGTCTGCCGCCCAGACACCAAGGTTCCACACGCCGCGGTCATTTTTCCAATCCAGCAGATAACGTGTATGCCGCAACTTTAGCACTTGACCGTATTCCATTGGGAGACTCGCCAGCAGAGATTGAAGCCGCGTGCCATTGACATGTTGCGTACCGCAGTAGTTCAGCAAGTTCAGTATTCAAAGAGAAAAGTGCTTCATTCCACAACTTATCGTAGTAAGAGTCGCCACGGTGAGAACCCGCCATTGGCCGGGCTTGCCGCGGCACAGCAGCAAAACCCGCCCCAGCAGAACCAGAACCAGAACAATCAGCAGCACCAACCCGCCCCTGCAATTTCTGTGGCTCAGCAGATAGTCAATAGATCGCGAGCGGGAAGAAGTGCAGCCAATGCAAACCCGGCAATACCTGCGCTGGAGTACCACAAGGAGGACCGGGTCCCGCCCAGCACGTCTGCAAGCTCGCCGGTAACAATAATTTTTTAGCAAGTTCTTCTACCTTAGCCGGGCCAAAGTGTCTTTCAGATGCCATTAGAGCGGAGCCTTTCCCTGAGAAGTTCAAGGAGCCAAGCAAGATTTCCAATTACGAGCCGAGCATGGACCCGGCAAGCTGGTTGAGCAGCTATGAGATGGCAATGTGTATACGCAATGCCACAGAGAATGTTTGTGCAAAGTACATGTATTTGATGATGAGTGATGGTGCAGCGAAGTTGTGGTTCAAGAATCTGCCAGAAATCTATCATTCTTGGGATGAGTTGAAAGCAGTTTTTATCAAGCATTTCAGGGTACGTGCAAGCGTTTGTTTTCCATTGAAGATCTTGATCGTTGTGTACAGAAGAAAGGCGAGTCAGCACCACTGGATGGGCCGGGTCACGGAGATCCTTCACTCCTCATCTGGTATGAGCCCAAGGACGCAATTTCATCGATGGAAAACTTGCAAGTACGCTCCCTTGGTCCAGAAGCTGGCCGCATGAAGGAGGGACACCGGGTTAAGCCTGTTACTATGGCAGAGTTGATGGATGCGTGCAACAGACACGCACACGGACAAGACCCAGATGATAGAGGAAGAAAAAGGGAAAGGTACTGCGAATAATGGAGGAAGGAACAACAATGGCCCGGGAAACAATAACAACAACAATCAGAATCAGCACAAGCGTGGGCATCAGGAGGGAAACTCAGAGCTAGTGGCAAACGCAAATGCCGGGTTTCAGAGGCAAAGGATGGACGGAAATTATCAGGAAAACAGAGGTTATCAGGAAAACAGAGGTTATCAGGGAAACAATGGGAATTACAGTGGTGGAAATAGTTATCAAGGATCACGTCCAATGAGCACTGAAGAGGCCTTCAGGATGCCGTGTCCTCGTCATAGTAAGAACGGCAGACCCGCCAATCATTCATTGGCCCAGTGTGTAGATCTGAACAGGTGGAAAAACAATGAAGTTCAGAGAGCTTTGCAAGGAGCAAACAGAGGTGGAGGACCCGGCCCGAGTGCTAACCCGGCTGCGGGGCCTTTAACTGGAGCAAATGCGGTACCTACTGGCAACACAGGACCCGGCCAAAATACAGGTAACCAGGGTGGATTCTCGAACCAGCCAAGGCAACTTGGCCAATATCATATATACACAGTGGCACGACCAAGAGAGAGAGAGAAAGATAGTCAAAAGGGCAGTTAACTCAGTGGCTGCAGGGGTGCCAAGGTATTTAAGATGGTCAGAGCATATTACGTGGAGTAGAGCAGATCACCCGGGTGGTGGAACACCCGGGTCTGCTTGCTTTAGTTGTGGCTCCTCAGTTCATGGCTTTGAGCTAAAGAAGGTTTTGATGGATGGTGGTAGTAGCATTAATATCTTGTATTGGGAGACATTTGTACGCATGGGTCTGAAGGAATCACAGTTACAGAAAACGTCAACGTGTTTCATGGTATAGTTCCTGGGAAGTCAGCTACACCAGAGGGAAAAATTTCATTAGAGGTTGCTTTTGGCGAGTCTATCCATAACTTTAGGTCAGAGTGGCTCACTTTTGAGGTGGTGAAATTTCCAAGTCCTTATCACGCGTTGTTCGGAAGGCCGGCTTATGCCAAGTTCATGGCAAGGCCGTGTTATGTGTACTTACAGTTGAAGATACCGGGTCCCAAGGGGATCATCACAGTTCATGGTAACAGAGAAATTGCAGCAGAATGTGACGAGGGAGATGCAGCCCTGGCAGAGCAAACTTGTGCTAGAGAGGAGTTGAAAGCTTACAGGTCTAATCTTGACCCGCAGGACAACAAGGCACTCAAAAAACCAACAACAGAAGATGACAGGGCAAAGTTTAAAGCAGCAAAAGATACCAAGATGGTGGATTTTGTGCCTGGGGATTCCTCCAAGCAGTTCGCCATAGGGACCAGCCTAACTGATAAATAGGAAAGCGCGCTCATCGAGTTCATCCGTGAGAATCGGGATGTTTTTGCATGGACACCTAGTGACATGCCAGGCATTCCGACTGAACTCGCTGAGCACCGTTTACATGTTGATCCAAAGGCAAGGCCGGTAAAACAAGGTTTGAGAAAAATGAATGCAGAAGAAGAAAAGCTATAGGAGAGGAGATAGCCCGGTTATTGGAAGCCGGCTTTATCATGGAGGTTTTCACCCAGAGTGGTTGGCTAACCCGGTTTTGGTTCTGAAGAAAAATAATGAGTGGAGGATGTGCATCGATTTTACAAGTCTCAACAAGCATTGTCCAAGGACCCGTTTGCACTGCCGCGCATCGATCAAATTGTTGACGCAGTTGCAGGCAGCGAGCTCTTGTGTTTTCTGGACGCATATTCAGGTTATCATCAGATCAAGCTTAACAGGCAGGATTGGGAAAAGACATCGTTCATCACCCCTTTGGTGCTTTTTGTTACAAGACCATGACTTTTGGGTTGAAGAACGCAGGAGCAACTTATCAGAGGTGTATCAAAACTGTTTTCATGATCAGATTGGACGCAATGTGCATGCTTATGTGGATGATGTGGTGATCAAGTCAGAAAAAGCCGGGTCATTTATTATGACCTTACAGAAACATTCAAAAATTTGAGGAAGTACAAGATGAAGCTCAATCCTACAAAGTGCGTGTTTGGAGTTCCAGCGGGAAAGTTGCTTGGTTTCATTGTGTCAGAGCGTGGAATTGAGGCAAACCCGGAAAAAATCAGAGCCATCCAAAGTTTGAAAAAACCAGAGGAATTGGCAGATGTTCAGAAGTTGACAGGCTGTGTGGCTGCGCTAAGCCGGTTTATATCCCGGCTCGGAGAAAGCAATCCCTTTGTATAAGTTACTGAAGAAAACAGACAACTTTGTGTGGAATCAGGAAGCAGATGAGGCATTTGAAGCTCTGAAGAAACAGTTATCAGAAGCGCCAGTTCTGGCGGCCCCGGGTCCCAAGGAACCCATGTTGTTATACGTCGCTGCCGGGCCTCAGGCTGTGAGTGCTGTGGTGGTGGTCGAGCGTAAGGAGGAAGGCAAGGAAAACCCGGTTCAGAGGCCGGTCTATTATGTTAGTGAGGTGTTATCAGAAGCAAAG
This sequence comes from Poa pratensis, assembly GCA_947311845.1. Classification (NCBI taxonomy): domain Eukaryota; kingdom Viridiplantae; phylum Streptophyta; class Magnoliopsida; order Poales; family Poaceae; genus Poa; species Poa pratensis. The sequence continues at coordinate 14,042,510 of CAMZMU010000105.1, read as the reverse complement.
CAGCGCTATCCGCACTGGCAGAAACTAGTGTTTGGTGTTTTCATGGCAAGTAGAAAGTTGAAACCATATTTTCAGGAGCATCCAATCACAGTGGTAGTTCAATACCCTTAGCAGATATCATCAGAATTCAGAAGCTACAGGAAGAATTGCCAAGTGGGCAATAGAGATGGGGCCGTACCACATTGACTATGTGCCTCGCACAGCTATCAAATCTCAAGCATTGGCTGATTTTCTTAATGATTGGACACAGTTGAGTGCACCACCCCTTACCCCGGTCTCAAGCCTTGGGTCATGCACTTTGACGGGTCTAAGCAAGCACAAGGTTCAGGAGCTGGAGTTGTGTTAACTTCTCCCAAGGGTGATAAGTTGAGCTATGTTTTGCAGATTCACTTTGATTGTTCTAACAATGTGGCAGAATATGAGGCCTTGTTGCATGGTTTGCGTATGGCAAAGGAGATGACATCAAGCATATCAATTGCTATGGGGATTCAGATCTTGTGGCACAGCAAGTTTCAGGAACATGGGATAGAAAGATGCAACAATGGCGGCTTACAGAAGAGAGGTGGACAGGGTAGCCGGGTTTTTCTCAGGCTATCAGGTGGATCATATTGATCGCAGGAAAAATGATGCTGCAGATGCTTTGTCAAGACTCGGCTCACGCAGAGAGCCGGTTCCACCTAATGTTTTCTTGGACGAGCTATGGACTCCATCAGTTAAGCTCAGGGTGGAAGATTGCGTCAGGAAGACCCGGATTCGCAGTTAGTAGCAGCAACTCATGAAATTCCAGAGTGGACAGAACCTTACTTGGCGTATCTTTTGCGTGGAGAGCTGCCAGAGCAGGAAGTTATATCCCGGCAAATTGTGCGCCGGGCTAAGGCTTACGTGGTTATTGATGGCGAGTTATATAAGAGAAGTGTCTGGAGTGTTTCAGAGATGTGTGTCTGGAAAGGAAGGCCGGCAAATTCTGAAAGAGATTCATGAGGGAGATTGTGGTCATCATGCTTCAACAAGGTCTTTAGTAGCAAAAGCTTTCAGACACGGTTTCTTTTGGCTCACAGCCCAGGCAGATGCAGAGCGCCTGGTAAGCAGATGTGATGGTTGCCAGAGTACGCAAGGCAAATTCATGTGCCGGCTCAGGAGTTGCGACAATACCTTTGACTTGGCCTTTTGCAGTTTGGGGGCTTGATATGGTGGGTCCTTTTAGCATGTCTCCTTGCAAGAAAACCCACCTCTTGGTTGCCATTGACAAGTTTACAAAGTGGGTTGAGGTGATGCCTGTTACAAATTGTGAAGCAGCTACAGCAGTCAAGTTTTTGAAGCAGATCATACACAGGTTTGGGTATCCTCATAGTATCATCACAGACAATGGCACTAACATGTCCCTTGGTGAGATGGCAAAGTTCTGTGGAAACCAGGGTATACGTTTAGATGTTGCTTCAGTTGCTCATCCGCAGGCCAATGGACAAGTAGAACGAGCAAATCAGGAGTTGCTTCGAGGTTTGAAACCACGTCTCCGGGTCCCGTGCATCAGAGCCGCGGAGCGTGGGTTGAGGAGTTGCCATCAGTAGTTTGGGGAATCAACACAACACCAAACAGATCCACCAAGATGACCCCTTTCTTTATGGTGTATGGGGCAGAGGCAGTTTTGCCAAGTGATATATTCATGACTCGCCTCGCGTGGCGGCTTACGTCGAAACAGAAAACGAGCAGACCCGGCAGGATTCTGTGGATGCTGAGGAGAATAGAGAACAAGCATTGGAGAGATCAGCAATATATCAGCAAGATTTGAGGCGGTATCACAGTCGCCGGGTTAAAACTCGCACTTTCCAGGAGGGACTTAGTGCTGCGATGGACGCAATCCAAGGAAGGGATGCACAAGTTATCTCCTCCATGGGAGGGCCTTTCATCATCAGCAAAAAATTGCACAATGGCTCATATTATCTGGTGGACTAGAGAAAAATCCGAGTCTGTGAACGACACAACTCACTCCACTTTTCCTTAGAGGAGCGTGAGCGGCCGTGGAACATTGCCCAGCTGCCCCTATTATACTTAGTGAGAAAGCAAGATATCAGATGTAATGCACGATGTAACAGGCAGCAGGTTTCAGACGCGCTCTTTTCCTTACCAGGGTACCTAAGGGGGCTGGAAGGTTTTTAATGAGGCGGCTTGCTGACCTAACCTTTTCTATCAATAAAGTGAAGGTTGAACAGAAATTTGTGTTTCTCAGTTTCTTTTTTACTTTATGTTTGACAGTACTGTTGCATAGTTCCATGTTAAGCTTGGTCTTGGGGGCTCGTCCTTGAGGGGTTAGAGTTTTTTCCCAAGACCCGGTTTTACGATCATCCGGGTCTCGATGTTTTGTGACCCGGCTACGCAGTTTTAGCTTAGTATTTTGGATTCAGAAGTATGAAGGTGTAGTTTTAATTTCAGTTGTTTATGTTTTTTAGCATTGAACAAGTGTTGGTGAATAGTTGTCTTTTATCTTTGAGGATGCCCAAAGAGTGCGTCCCACCAGTATGAGGATCAATGGGGTAATGTTGCATAGTTAAGCCATTACTTTATAAACATTGATCCAGGTCTTGGGGGCTCTTACCTCAATGGTTGTAGCTGCAATCCCAAGACCCGGCTTTTATGCCACTAGTTTATTCTTGATTATCTTGCTGTTGGGCTGATGTGACTCGCAATTTTATGGCCTGATTGCTCGCCTGGAAATTCAATCAACCATGATGCCCAATGGGACTTGGTTCGACCCTGTTTTTCTCAGAGAGGTTGCGACAGGGTATCCGATGGCCGGCTCACAGTTAAGAAATCAAAAGGGTCATCGAAACCACAGAAGAGGCATATTTCAAAGCAAAAGTTTCAGAGAGTAGCATAAAGTTTCATCAGGTGCATAGGCACACCATCACAGGCATAGTGTAAAAGTGCTAAGGTTATTACAATAAGTGCCCAATGGGCCGAATAAGATTTTTTTTGCAGAGATAAAAGCATCTGCATAAGTTTTCAGGCCTCGGCTTCAGGAGCCGGGTCACGGTGAGGCGAGCTGGAGGGTTGTTCCTGGTGGTTTTCGCCGGGTCATCTTCCTTGGCGGCTGCCGGGTCAGTCTCTGTCTCCTTGGTCTCCTTGGCCTTGATCTTGCGCCGGGTGACCTGTTGAAGTGATTGGAAGTAGTTTTCATCATCTTCTTCAACGTGGCCCGTGATGGAGGAGGAATAGTTGGCGTAGCAGAACTGGGTGCAGTGGAGGTACTGGGAGCAGTCTTTGCTGGATCAATGGAGTCCTTGTAGCTTTGCAGGAGATCGATACGTTGTGGCTCCTCATCCATGATCTCTTCATCGTTTTCGGTGTATCCGAACTGCAGCGTGGTGAGCTTCATTTTGCTGGCAATTACAGTGGCAACGTGCCGGGTTTGCTTCACAACCCGGGAGTAGCACTTCTTGTCAAATTCCTTGCCATCTGTTGTATTGGGGAAAGCCATCCTTCAGAGGAGCCGGGTTTAGTTGGGGATGGTAGGCCTTTGCCAAAGCAAGACCTCGCATCACCCCGGCCCTGCATGCAGATCTCTTCAGTAGATCAATCCATTGTGGCATTGTTGACAGATGCCCAAGGACTTCAGTGTATGTGCTTGGCGGGTTCTCCCAAGCCTTGCGGCTTTGATGACCTCGCAGCTGCCAAAGTACAGCTGGCGTGTCAGCGTGTACATGCACTTGATCTTCTCTGCAGCAGTTTTGCGGAGGTTCCCATCACGAGGGCCTGGGTAAGGAAAGGCATAACAGTGAGATTTAAAAACCGGGTCTGCTTGCTCAGTTCAGTTTGAGTTCAAAGGTGTAATGCTTACCCACTAAGGATTCAACCATAGAGGTGATCATTTCTTCAGCCGGGTTAGCTCCTTGGTAGCTGCATCCAGTTTCTTCTGGAGATTGGGCGTTGCTCCTTCCAGTGTTCTTCATGTTCCTCCAGTTCTTTCTTGAGTCAGAGTTTTCCTGGGTTAGATCTGTGATATTTTTCTCCAGGGTTTGCAGTTGTTCAGCCTGGTCAGCCGGGTTTCAGATTCAGCTTTAGCAACGCCTTGAGCCGGGTGATTTCTGCCTCGGCTTTGGCGTGGTCTTCCTGTTAAAATACAAGAGTTTATGTTAGTCCCAGGTTACCGCAGGCAAGTTAACCCGGAACTTGGGGGCTACATGCGCAAAAAGTCTGAAATTTTCTAAGTGTTAGTCCCAGGTAGCTGTGGACAGCTAACCCGGCACTTGGGGGCTACTCAGTTTGAAGCTAAAATTTTCAATGTAATAAAGAAGTCCCAGGTTGCTGCAGGCACACAACCCGGCACTTGGGGGCTACAGTGTTCAAAGTTTTGATGTGAAAGTTGGCAAGTTTTAAATGATGGAAGTTTTTAGTCCCAGGTTGCTGTGAACAGACAATCCGGCCTTGGGGGCTACAGGATTGAAGTTTTTTACCAGAGGAATTCATATTATAAGCACCAAGCTCATCAACAAGTGATGAACTTAGAGCTTGGGGGCTACTCAGGATATAGTTATGCAAGAAAGTATAAAGGCAAGAAGTAAAGTGTGTACCTGATATCGTTTCTGAATCAGGGCGACCAGTTCAGTCTCCAGGTTCTTGTTGAGCAAGGCGAGAGAAGTACTCATCGCAAAGGGCTGGGACGGACATGGCACCCAGAGCCGGCAAATCTGATGAAGGAGCCGGGTCCTTTTCCTTGGCAGGAGACGCCGACTTAGCACTTGGAGCTGGCACCTTGGCCAGAGTTTCGGGAGCACCTTGTACTGGAACGTGCCGGGTTCCAGTAACTTGTACTTCATCCTCTTTGGTTCCAGAGCCTAACCCGGGCGAATGAGTAGCTGGGGAGGATTCTGGCATAGGATCAACCGAGTTTTTTGGAGAAGCCACGGGGTGACATGCTCCATTGGCTCGTCTCTGGCCACCGGTTCTTCAGTATGTGCCTCCATAGGAGAAGGCTCTGTTGTTGCTGGAGGAGGAGACGCCCTGGAGGAGAGTCTGGGTCTTCATCCGCAAAGGCTCTGGCACTGGAACAAGATAGTGATTTCGTCAAACAAAAAAGGGCAATGAAGTAAGTGAAATATGGAAAAGATGAAAGCATTTCTAACCCGGTGTTGATGGAAGTCCTCGGGTGTGCTAACACCATCCGAGGAGGAATCTGATAAACGAGATGGTTTAGCAACCCGGATCTTGCCAGCTAAAGGGTACTTTTTGCTGGGCGTCTTCTGGATGGATTTGGCCCAGCTTGACAAAGAGCGTTGAGGGATACCTGGGCTCAGGGAAGTGTGGCTTGTAGAAGATCGGGTTCGGCGCCTCTTGTTCGCCTCAGCCTCCTTCTCAGCTTCTTTTTCCTGCTTTTGTGCTTGGGTTTGAGATGAGTTCATCATGTAAATTGAGAAATGAGAGTATGGTACCTTAGCAATGGTGGCCCGGGTCCTCTTTTGAGTAGGAGGTTCAGCAGTTTGGGGACCCGGCAGTACGTCAGAAGCCAGGTCAGTAGGGCCTGGAATAAGATTTGTCGGGTTGTCAGTAGAGGAGTCCTTGTTGGGGACTTGCTGTTAATCAATTGGATGAAGAGCCGGCCTACAGAGTCTAGCTCACCTTCTTCTTCTTCATCATCATCTTCACTTTATGTGTCCTCCCCATCAGGAGAGGACGTGGGGGTGTAGTCTATGCTCCACCACTTGGAGTCCTGAAATGAAGAAAGTTGAACATATAAGAGTGCTATGCGATAAAATCCGGGTTAACAAGTTAGAAAGCAAAGTAGTGTCTTACAGTGGGTAGTTTGTTCTTAGCACTAAATGGGGTGAGCCCGTCCAGTGCAATGACAGTTTTGTTTTCGCCAAGGAGTTTCTTGGCATTCTTCACAACTTGGTCGTCAGTTAGCGTCATCTCAGAGTAACGCATGTTATCAGTGGTTTCACTAGTGTACTGGCAAATCAGCCGGGTCCTGATGCTGAGGGGTTGGATGAACCAACCAATCCAGCACTTGACAAGGTCTGTGCCCTTGAGACCATGGGCGAGTAAAGCTTTGGCCCGGCGAATTATGGGCTCGAGCTTAACCCGGTCAGCGTCATCAACATGACTGTTCATCTTAGCCTTGTACGACAAGCCCGAGTTCTGGAAAGTTGGGTAACGAGCATCGTCTGACTCGGGTGAGGTGTCTTTGCAATAGAAGTACGTGTTTTGCCACCCCTTAGGGTGACTGGCTAAAGCGAGAGCCGGGAAATCGCATTCCCTGCGGCGCTGGATTGCAACTCCACCATATGGGATCACTTGGTCCTTGCGAGATGGATTGCAATAGAAAAACTCGAGGAAAAGATCAAGGCTAGGAGCCATTTGTAAGTAGTCCTCACAGAAGACAACAAAGTTGCTGATATTGAGTATAGAGTTGGGGCCTATGTCCTGGGGCCTAAGGCCGTAATATTTGAGAACCCGGCGGAAAAATAAGGAACCCGGGGGGTGGAGACCACGCTGAACATGATCAAGGAAAACAACGACCTCACCGTCCTTGGGACTAGGGCGGATCTCTTCTCCGGTAGGGCGCCATTCGATCTTGTCTTTGGGAGGAAGCTCGCCGCAGTTCACATATTCTTGCAGCATCAGATTTGTCACAGTGGACTTGGTCCAATTGACCTGAGCAGCAGCGGGGGCGGCGGAGCCAGATCCACCAGCGATTGAGCTTGCTGGTTTCTTTGCGGTCTTCTTTGTAGCTCGAGGTCCCGCAGCCTTCACCTTATCTTTCCCCAGGGCATAGGGTTCTTGAGCAGCTCGAATGGCAACAATGGCGATGAGGAACCCTAGATGCAGATGCGGGTGTGCGGAGAGGAGAATATAGAGTAAATTTGGGCACGATTCAGAGCGGAATCGAATGCGAAGTATGGATGCGTGAGAGAATCGTACCTACGGATCTTTGCGCGGAGATTTGGAAGCTCGATTGGAAATGGATTGCAGCGGCCGCGTGAGGTTGAAGATGAACTGGCCAAGGAGGAAAATGGGGAAAGTGACAGTGCGGTAACCCTAGCTTCCTTCTTATAGGCGCAGTAAAAGCCCTAGGGGTGTTGTGGTAAAAAGTGAAGAGATAAGGATCTTTGACCAAAAGTCAATGACAAACAGAATGAGATAATTACGGGATGTTAATTGATAAGATCACGATTGAGATGGATTGGGGAAGGATTTACGGTTGGGCGATAATTTTTGCTAAGTGTCGAGCAAGAAACCCGGAGGCGTATGAACCCGGTATGATCAGCCGGGTTACAGTATGGACCGCCAAAGAGTGATGGCCTAGGTGACCCGGTATTAAAGTTATTATGTGTTTGTTCTTATTTTTTAGCAGGTTAACTTGAACATTGAGAGTGGCGGATTTACTCGAGAGATTAAAGAATGAAGCTAAAGAGAAGCACGCCAAACCCGGCGTCCAAGTTAACCTGGGGGCTACTGATGGAGGGATAATAACCCGGTAGGCTCATGAAGAGGGAAGCGTGACGCGCCAGGCAGGAGGCCCGGCCAGGCCAGCTAACCATCAGCATGGGCCGGGTTATGTTGCTGGGCCAGTAGGTTTGGCGGTAACCCGGTTCAGGAAGGAAAGGTTCTAGAAGACCAGAGGCGGTTCAGGACTTGGAGGGCACGAAGGCCAGAAGAGCTAGAGTAGGACTCCGAGTCTGAGTAGAACCCGGGCTTACCATGTAAAGAACCAGGAGACCCGGCCGTCTATATAAGCGGGCTCCTAGGTCATAGCTAGGGAGAGGTTTTCACCTGAGAACTTTTACGATCCAAGCTTAGGCGAGAGAATCCAAGAGAGAAACATACGCTACCAAGCGAACCTTGTAACCTAGATCGAGATCCGGCTCTGTTGTCGTAGCCGGGTTATCGAGATCGAGATCAATAACAAGATAGCAGGAAGTAGGTCTTTATCTCCAATGGAGGGCCGAACCTGGGTAAACCCTTTGTCCCAGCAATGCTAAACAATCTCCCAGATACCAGAGTCGCCTTGCCCATCAACTCAAGCTACCCCAAAGTAGCATCTGCCGTGTTATCTACCCCACGACAGAGAGGATTAGCAGAGCACGGAGGCGGGATTCGAAGGGGATGGGCCGGTTTCTCTATTCCTTCCAACTACAGAGTAGAGACAGAGGTGTTGGCCGGCGACCTCCGCTTGCTCCCCTCCCCGTTTCTCTTAATTTCTGCTAGCTTCCTTGGAGGCAATAACACAAACATGTTTGTGGCACAAACACCACTCTATTTGGACAATCAATCGGACATGGAAGCTAGAGAAAGATGTACGAACTGGATTAAGCACAGTCCACGGCGTTGGTCACAGTGGCACGCCGCAAGGCGCCAGATTCAGCGCGGTTCGTGAGGCCGTCGGGCGGGCAGCAGGTCGGCGGCTAGGTCGGTGCAGATGATGCTAGGAGACACGAGGTGGCGGGGGGTGGGGGCCGTGACAGGGAACGCGACGGGAGGGCCGTCGGCGGCGGTTCTTTGTGCGAGAGGATCGGGTGGAGGGCATCTTGAACATTCGATGGCCGTCCGTTGTGTTCCATGGAAAATAACCGAACCGGTAAGTCACTTGGCGGTGGCAAAGGCGTAATTTAGGATGAGGGGTAAAATCGAAAATCTAAAAAACATACCATCACCTCCTCAAGCCGTATTATATAGTAGAGATATGGTGTATATTGGTTTGTAATATCGGACAACCATCATGTGTTATCTTCAATGTAAGACAGTTTTCTTGCTGGTCCGTTTCTGCAGGATTCCTATCAATCCACATGTGCTTGGTTACTATTCTTGATGACGATGCTTTCATTTTCTCTTTGTTAATGTGCTCCGATAATGTTCAAATGCTTTGGTGCATGGTTTGTTTAATCATGAGCGCTGCTGGAAGCCTCGAACTGCTACCTACAAATCATGGTACTGCCCTTGAATTGCAATAGTGCTTATTGCAGATTTAGTTGTTTCTTTATAGTGTTTCGGTCAAAACGAAAGGAAGGATCCAATGATGTAATGTTGTTCTATTTTTCATAGCAAAAAATAGGGATGCTATCATTGTAACTTCGCTCTTTTTGGATGAGAGAGACTTATGTTAAGGCTTCGGCGGTTCTTGATTTTGTTTTAGCAATAGTTCAGAATTCGAAGATGTATATTTTATTAGCAGCAACTCTCTATTTATGTCAAGGGTGCAATGTTTAGAGATGTGATTATTATTTGAGGAAGAGAGCAATATGCATAATGTTTTTGGATGAGAATAGTATTGACCAAATTGGAGCCTGTTGTCGGAATAATGACATGAGAGGTTCTATACTTCTATTTCGTAAGAAGTTAACTTCAATATCGTAGCTTCTTTTTAATTTTGTTAGGAAGAGATAACTCAACAATCAGGATAACAAGGAGTGGTACATTAATAATAATGGATTAGAGTCAGAGAAATAGAGTGTGTGTGGAAATGGTTCCTATACATAAAATATTCACATGAGTTTGTGTTTTTTATCATGTAATTTAATTTATTGCTCTTAATACTTTAGAAAAATCAACGCAAACAATCTTATGTCAAATGTTTATTCCTTTGAGGTGGGATCACTGAGTTCAATGTGGTAGCCTGCCAGCCTCTACCTTAAGTTTTTATTATTGGATCAGAAAAAACAAAATATTTCATGTCCTATACCTTCAGAGCTGCATACCTCGTGGACTTCCTTTTATGCTAGCTTATGAGGAGGAAAGACATTCTACGTGGCAATTGTAAAAAAAAATGATAACTGGAACATTGATTTCTTTTATGTTCTAATCTATAGTGATACTAGTAGGCTTCGGCGCGGCGGCCGCGCCCGTGGTTAGGTGTGTTAGTGTTCAGCTCTGTGTCATTATATGTTCAGGCGTTATGTTTTTCGTATATGTCTTGAGCTTGTTTGTTTTATTAGTTTATTGTGTCATGAGTTTGTGGTTTGTATTGTGTGCATGTATTGTAAGTAACTGCATTTTTTTCATATACTTTTCTTATGATGTGGATCTTGTGTTATGAAAATTTGTTGATACAAATACAATGTTTTATATTATTATATTTTCGTAATTGGGTGCTACAATTTTGTGCATGCATGTTGTAAGAGGCGCAGCAACATGGTTCAGCGTGACCTTGATTTTACTAATTCATCGGTTTCAAATATCTTTGGTTTCTCGTTCGTTTTCCATTGGCATGCCATGGTGGAAGTTCTCTATCATATTCTCATTTGGTTGTCGTGTTGTTTCTGATGGATGTAAAGAGATAAGAAATCGTATCTAAATGAGTGTTGTGAGTACTAACATGCATTACTCTCACGCATTTCACATGCAAATATTATTCCCCTTCTCTACCCGTATCTTGTTCGTTCTGGAAACACGTCTTCCTATTCCATCTTTTCCCGAATCTCCCTTAACGGAAGAAACCCCTCGGAAATGGAAAAAAGTTACCGGTGCGTAATTGAAGATTCGGTGAAAACTAGTCGACCTTTCATCACAAATTGAAGCAGAGGCTGTTAGTTGAAAATCCATTTGCAGATCCTGTTGTTGAGGTAGAACCAGCTTCACCAAAGGAAATGAATCAATGGTGTCAAATGCCACATCTGGACGAGAGATTCCTAATTCGATTCATACGAAGAGCTGGTGCTCTATCTAACCTGATGGATGTCGGAATAGCTGCTTGCGTCTAAGCAGCCGCCTTCCTATACGCATAAAGTTGAGTTATATTAGTACCTCACACCACAATATAAGTCTTATTCTAAGTAGGATCACCCACATTTATTTACTAAGATTTGCTTTATGAAAGTAAATGACACCAGGATGGTTTCAAAATATCTTTCTGATGATATGTTTTAAAATAGGGCATACTGCCTATGATTTACTATTGACTTCCAAGTCGACTCAAAGCAAAAGTTGAAACTTCAGATATCACAAAAATTCACAATCCCACTTTAAACACTCGGGGGCTGCGCAATTATTGGTTCACACTCAAAACATTTTCATAAACCCCACTCGATAGACTCGGGGGCTGAGGAAACACAAAGTAAATAATGCGTATTATATACAAAGTGGCAAATTTACACTCGGGGCCTGCCCCCTCTACAGGAAGTGATTCTTATATGATCCGAATATTAAAAGAAGCTTAAAATGCAAAGGCAACTAATTATAATTATTTTTCTTGGGAGATTTCAAATCCGCCCATGTTGTAGTAAAATATGATGGAAGAAAATACCCTTTCAACAAAGTAATGAAACTATACTATCAAAATTTTAAGTTGAAAGAAGTGTTCAAACAACAACTTGGCCCATCAAGAGTAAGCCCAGTTCTCTCTTCTCTCTCACAACTATTGGCTTTAACCGAGTTGCCAGTCATCACCTTGCATTTCGACCACCAAATCCCTAGTCTCTCTAAGTCTACCTCAATCCTTCTCGCCGGCCACGCTTCTGTTGACATGTGTTCATACGTTTGTTTAGCTCTAGTCGCTCTACAAGGTTAAAACTACCACAAACTATAAGAAGAAGTTTATTAATTAATGTTTATCGGCCATGTTTCTGTTAAGCATTTTTTTTAAGATGGTACCTTTAGACGACAATCATTATTATTTTAAAAACACAGCGTCCCCTTCCGACGGGGCCATTACCTGCATTTGCCGAACAACGTTGCCGGTAACTCCCTACTGAAACAACAGGGATCAGCACCATCGCCGCGTACCCAACGAAGTGGGAGAGGGAGATGAGTGAACCTGATGGGGTTAGTTGCTGCAGTGGAGCTCAGCAGGCCCAACCCGGTGCACAAGGCAACATGTCAAAAAAAGTCTCTATATTTTTTTTTGAGAAAAAGAATATTTCTTCATATAGCAGCTCATTTCCCTCGTGTGTGCACTTCTGAGCCCAATACATGTGCACCGTGCAGCCCACAATCGTGAAGCGCAGAAGCTTTTGCTCCTAGCGTGTACGCACGAGACAAGAAATCGAGGAGTCCTAGCTAAAAAAAAAGAGAAAATAAATCGAGGAGTCTCACAAAAAAAAGGAAATCGAGAAGTCTCCAGCGACAGAGCTAAGCGGTAGCGGATATCTCTATATATCAAAAGCTTCAGCCTCCGATGGAGCTATCCACCTCACCAGGCACTGTAGCCGCTACAGTACCACACTTCTACGGTGCATCGTTCTGTAGCAGCTACAGTCGCGTTTTTTTTCCTCCCTTTCTCGCACTGATGCGTTCACTTCTACGGTGTAGCAGCTACAGTGTGCAAATATTTTTTACCCCTTTTCGCGATAATATGTACACTCCCTGTTTTAGTTTTCCCCTATTGTTTATTTTTCCATATTTCTTTTTACCAACATTACGCGCAAATGGCGACTTCAAAATTATTTATTTATTTCTACTCCCTATTTATCCCCTACTATATCTTTTTTCCTTCTTCTTCTATCTCCCTAACATATTTATTTTCATGACTCTAAGACTGCTCGCTTACTTCCTATTTTCCTAATTTCCCCTACTCCATTTTTTAAACTTTTTATTTTATTTCCTTCATGATTTTATTTTTGCAAACTCTAAATTTATTACTTACTTATTTGCAAATCCTGTTATCTTAACTCCCCACTTCTCTATATTCAAAATACCACTACTTATTTTATTTTATTTTACTTTTAGTTTCCGTATATTTTTTTAACTACTTCTCAACGGTCCGCATTAATTCCATTTGAAAGCCTAAATTCACCAAATAAAATAACCTTCCAACACTTACTCCATACAAAAAAACTAAATATTTCCTACCTTTCAAAACCAATTGCACGTCCCCTCTCTTTTTCCCTCTATTATTCTCTTGACGAGTGCACTGAATTTGTTCTAGAAGCCATGTACTTGGTCACATATAGTGACATACATGTATGATCATAAGTACTAATTCGGATATCATATTTGCACATCGTACATTTATATCACTCAGCTATAGCATAGGTGACTTTTATGTAAATTGTAAATAGTTCACATACAAAAAAGGATTTTGTGGTCATAAACACCCTTCTCAAATTTTGGTTTCTATTTCTATTGCTTTTCTTTTATTTCACTCTATTTAATTCTCTGCTTAGGTAGTGCCTATTTTGTTTTAATCTTTTATACAATACCTAATCCTATGATGCAAATGATGTTAGAAGAAAACTCAGCTATGTGGTGACAATTAGTGTAGACATTGGCGCCCAAATGCGGCATCAAATCCAAGTTATTTTTTAGAATATAAAGCACTTTTTTTGACACCCAGCTTATTTCCATTACTATCCAACCTGTGTTTGCACTCATGTCCCATGGATCACGATATCTTTTGTCCGATCGTGATATGTCTTTTTAAAATTGTTTCGTACTTTTAGCTTCAATTTATTTATGTTTTGTCACCACACGGGCGCGGCGTGTCACCGCGCTAATTTTCCTAGTACCTATATCAAAGCTAACCCCTTAAGGGCTCCTCCGAGCATGCCCACGTCGACGGGTGCTATAGCAGTGCTACAGTACCGCACTTCTAAAGTACCCGCGGGTACTGTAGCTTTTTTCCCCAGAAAAATCCTTTCCCAAAAATCATTTTGATGAAAACGTATACACGAAATATATGCGCGTTGACAGGTAGGTTCCATTCCCGTGATCGGTTCCAAGTTTTGTCAACTCTAACTCCTCAATTTTGGATCCAAGTTCGCAAAAACATTTGGCACATTTTGTCAAATTCATCGCACTCAGTCGTCTGTTCGAATTTTCCTCTCTCGAGTATATGTATATCGCCCTACCAAACAACTTTCATGTTCCAACCTTTTATTTCGACAGACATATAGATGTACCTTTTTTTGCAGAAAAATCCTCACGCTTTCCAAAAAGTGTGATCCGGCCTCCCGGAATAAAACATTTTTCCAGCAAAGTCCCCGCATTTTCCCAAATTGCAAATCGGTCATCCGGTACAATTGAACAATTTTTCACCCTCCTAATATATTTGTCCCCTTATAGTTTAAACCTATTTTTTCCCGCACTTCTTTTCACGAACATTATCTATTTTTTCCAGCCATGCGTGAACAGTCTCTGTCCCTTATGAACAGTTTTTTTTTTTGCTTCTAATAGATTTCTCTCCGTTTTAATTTTCTCCTATTTTTTTCCCACATTTCTTCTTACAAACATTACGAACAAATAGCGACTTCAAAATTACTTATTTATTTCTACTCCCTAATTAGCCCCTACTATATCTTTTTTCCTACTTTTACCTCACTTACATATTTATTTTTATTACTCTAAGACTGCTCGCTTACTTCCTATTTTCCCATTTTCTCCTACTCTATTTTTTAAACTTCTTATTTTATTTCCCTCATGAATTTATTTTTGCAAACTTAAAATTTATTACTCATTTATTTACAGATCCTGTTATCTTAATTCCCCACTTCTCTATATTCGAATTACCACTACTTAAAAAAACTTTTGATTCCCATATATTTTTTAACTACTTCTTAACGGTCTACATTAATTCCATTTGGATGCCTAAATTCACCAAATAAAATAACCTTCCAACACTTACTCTGTACAAAAAACACTAAATATTTTCTACCTTTTAAAACCAATTGTGCATCCCCTCTCCTTTTCTCTCTATTATTTTCTTGACGAGTGCACTGAATTTGTTCCAAAAGCCATGTACTTGGTCCCATACAGCGACATGCATGTATGATCATAAGTACTAATTCAGATATCATATCTGCACATCGTATATTTATATCACTCAGCTACAGCATACGTGACTTCATGTAAATTCTAAGTAGTTCACATACAAAAAAGGATTTTGTGGTCATAAACACCCTTCTTAAATTTTGGTTTGTGTTTCTATTGATTTTCTTTTATTTCACTCTATTTAATTCTCTGCTTAGGTAGTGCCCGTTTTGTTTCCACCTTTTATACAATACCTAATCCTATAATGCAAATGATATTTGAAGAAAACTCAGCTTTGTGCCAACAATTAGTCTAGACATTGGCGCCCAAATGAAGCATCAAATTCAAGGTATTTTTCACAATATATAGCACTTTTTTTGACACCCAGCTTATTTCCATTAAAAGCTGACTGTCTATAACACCGGAGTTGGTTCTGATAACACCGAAAATCCATATCGCGCTGTCAACGAACAAACAAAAAAATTTATCAACATGATCACAAAAATAAAAGCTGACTGTCTATAACATATGATCGAAAATCAAATTTGAATATTTTGAAGATCTATATGTCCTTCAAATCTAAATATTTCAAAATTTTGAACGCCTTTCAAGTCTGATCATTTTACTAACATAAAAAAAATCAAATCTAAAAAACTTCCCAATTTGAACATTTCCGAAATCTAAACAATTTTTGAACATAATCTCTCTTTGCTTTTCAATAATTTCAAATTTCCACATTTTTTAAATAAGGACATTTCCAAATTTTAATTTTACCACACGGGCGCGGCGTGTCGCCGCGCAAAATTTTCCTAGTACCCATTCCAATCGTACCCCTCGTCGTCTCTGGCTGCAAGCTTCCCGGCGAGGTCGAACAAACGAGTGGTTTATATACAGCATGGTAAAGAGCAGCGTAGGGCTATACCTGGCAATTCAGCTTTCAAAGAAATGGAGTACTAACACGTCAACTCAAAGCATCAGCTACTTGATTTGTGGCTCCTAATTTGTAGACAATGAGACCGGCTGGCGCACGCCTCCGCAGCTCGCCGGCAACGCCGCAAGATGACCTCCCCTCCCATCCGGCCACCTACAATTTCGTCCGTTCGACCGTGCCCCAAGCCCTTGTCCCAATTGGCCATCCTTGATTATAATTTCAAGGGGCCAAGACCCAAATCCCCAACGGCAGCAAGAGCAAAGCAAATAATCGAAGGTATTCTTAGCAATTTAGATTTAATAATTACTTGTGCAGTTTTGGCACTGTGTTAGTTTGTGCAATTTCTTTCACAAATCACAAATTCCGATTTAGTTAGGTCACTGGACATTCTTGAACGCAATCTATATATCAATTTCTTTTTTTTTTTGAGAACACAGTACAACACAGACGCTCACAAATACGCACATACACTCACCCCTATGAACGCACGCACGCACACCCTACCCCTATGAGCACCTCTGAAGGACTGAGCCGGCAGATCTTGAGGTTGACGAAGTCACCACAGGCGCCTCGCTGTTGACGGGCACGTCACCTACCACTGAAAGAATAGCGCCGGATAATCCTGGAATAAATCCAGGTAAATGCAAACGCCCATGCCAAGTCTAGGACTTGAACCTGGGTGGGCTGGTTCCACCACAGGGAACCCAACCATCAGAGCCAAGCTCCGTTTGCCTATATATCAATTTCTTTTACTTGATGAACTTAATTGTATACCCCTAATGACTAATGCATTACATTGCTATTATAAAATTGCAGACAATATATATAGTAGTCAGTTCATCATGGATCGCTTTCTACTCAAAAGGAAAACTCCATCAGCCCCTTCGCCTCCGGCGGTATCTTAATTGCCGAGACGGTGGTGGCCGAGATGCGAGCCTCGTCGACGCTCATGTTGGATGCTCCCCTTCGGCTGCGGTGCCATGAGCTACGGATGGCCGGCGGTGGCGTCGTCCAGGTGGTCACGGAGGCACGCGACGCTGGGCCATTATTCGAGCATATTCAAGCCCGACGCCTGGAGCAGCCGGCTATGCCTATGATTCGTCTGTCTCGCCTAGCGCATGAAGAATGAAGATTGGTGGCACCCAGTCCCACGACCACCTTGTCGAGTGTACGGAACTGTTCTCACAGCTGCATGTTTCTGCAATGGTAGTCTGTAGCAGCAAAGACAACGAAAAGGTGCACATGTTTCCTGCGCCTCTCGTCTCCAATTTGGGCTAAGCAGCTAAATTAGTAGACCTAAGTTATAATGACTTCAAAACTATATATGTTTATCCAAAATTAGTGAAGCTCAGTCCGCCATGGCAGCAGTTGCTTTCTGATTTTTCGGAGTCTTGCTTCAAATTGCCACCTGACATCATCATTAATCTGTTTTTCTTCTCTTCTTTCTTTGTTCTCCATATATGTGCATCAGTGTGCAAAAGAATCAGTTAATTTATACAGTGCGTTTTCAATTTGTGCCTCTTAGTCCATGAATTCCACAATCGGTGATGTGAAGGCAACAAAGTAGGAGAAAAAGTAGTAGTAGTACCATGGGGCTTATTTTTCTCTTACCAGTAGGTGCTGGAGTTCCAGGAAGCAGGGCGAGGCAACCAAGACGCAGGACATTTGTGCAACATGTTTTTTTGTAATAAAGATTTCTTGGGAAGAAAAAATGTTTTAAATAGCCGGCTATAGAAAATAGCCCCGACCCTCAAAAAGAGCTGTAGCCGGGCTAAATCGGAGCTAAATGGGGCTATAGCAGGAAATTTAAAACAATGAAAAAAATAGATCATCTGCAGTCATTTGATTAGATATTTTTGGTCTAGTTTGGGCAGGTGGAACCGTGGAACCAGCTTCCTGTTAAGGATACATACATGGTGCTGTAGGGTACCAGCTGTCGGCGTGTGTGAGCAAGCTCATGCAAGGCGTCGTGGAGGTCTGCCCCATGTATTCTTCATCGACCACCTTCGTGCTGCTGTGGAGCCATGGAGGTAGCTGCCTAGGTCCAGCGCAAGGGCCACGACAGGCTAAATCGGAGCTAAATGGGGCTATAGCACTTGGATGTTATGATGTCTATCTTCTTGTGTGAGTTTATCCTTAGCTGCATCAATTTGGCATCAGTTTGGCAAGCACATAGATTCAGATGATCAACTAAGAGTATTACTGGGTCTAAAAAATAGGATCTCTAAGTTCCTTATCGTCTACTAATGTATTAAAGCTATTACTGAATGCCAAACCTCAAATTAGCATGCTTGCCACAATGTAGGGCATTGATGGGGTATATTCTTCTCCCTGAAATTGAGATGCACTTCGGGTTCTTCAATCAAATTGAGAGTTTCTTCTTAGTAAGTGTTTCAACCACTTTCTAAGCATGACTAACATGATAATGATGACTTGTTACAAGACCTAAGCGGGATACAGGAACATCTTGTATAAGAAAGCTCTTAGTTAACTGAACTTCGTGTTTACCATGCCATTACAAACCTGGGGTGACAAGCTGACAGCAACTTTCAGTCCCACTATTAGTACACAAAATTATTTCTAGCACAATCCCTTCTCCAGCACAAGAAACATTAAGAGAACAAAAGATTTTAGTAAGCAATTTACACAAGATACACGAACAACTGTAAATAAGAAAAGTGAAGAGGTAATTTGTGCCTCTAAAAACCAGCAAGACAACTCCACATTCAAACCTGGGCTGCATAAGTTACCTTTGAATTTAGCAAGGTTGTAATATCACTGTTGCTGTAACAAACATCCTATGCATGTATTGAACCATGCTGAAACGAGATGCTTAAATAATGGTCAAGTTCATTTGTATTGTGAAAGCTGTAATACTGAAGATATATAGTATAACACAACTACACAACCAGATTTGATTTTTTTAGAAGGAAGACTTTGAGTTAATGGCCGGGCAAATATTTCAGGCTTTGCGGATTCCAAATTTCCAGTACCATCATATATTGAACCTTGATTTTCATGCTTTGATGAATGCGAAGTTGCAAGGGTCAGTACTATAATCCTGATTTAGTTTGTGAGTAAATGTGAATGTTTTTATAAGACACCTTTATCTGTTTTGTTGTTCTAATTATACATATGCTTTTAGCGTTTCCTCTATAGTACGGCTCCGCGTAAGTGCTCTTGGTATGGTCTCAATTGCGGGGGAGCTTAAACCCAGGTACGCACTGGAAGGCTTGATGCCTTGCGGAAAAATTGTCAAACCAATTTAGCACCATAGCTAACAACTTTGGCCTGTATGCAGCTTTCGCCAACGAAAAGAAGGGCTAAGCACCCTCTTTGAAAGAAGGACTATACGGGTGTACTGTATAAATATATCTACCCTACCTCTTTGTAATATGATTATCATGTTTCATACTCATCTTCTTATTTGTACATGTAGGTGGTAGATTGCCGTATCTGTGGTGATCCCCATTCAGTCTTGCGTTTTGCCTTCATTGAGTTTGCTGATGACGGTAGCCCCTTCAAGGCTTTCCCCCCTTCTGTAGTCTTGTGTATGGATAAGCAGCAAAGCTTGAGTTCTCAATAGTTTGCAGCTGGCGCAAGGGCAGCACTAACACTTGGGGGAACCATGCTTGGTTACTATCCTGTTAGAGTTTTACCTTCTAAAACAACAATTCTACCAGTGAACCCTAGTTTCTGCCTCGAGTAAGTACATGATTTGATTGCATACATCCATCTACTTTGAGCTTAAGCTGCCAATTTCTCATTCCAACCAATTTGTAATGCTCTTTCCTCTACAGACGGAAGATGAGAAAGAAATTGTTTCAAGGACCGTATACTGTAGTAACATAGATAAGAAGGTTTGTGAGTCTTATTTGTTTAATTATAAATGTGCTGACGGAGTCACAATTGTGATTCTTATGCATGCATAATACGATAGTCTTCGAAATTTAGAAGTATAGTACAATTTTCACTGCCTTTTTTTAATTAATTTTCTTACCTGATCATTTAATTCATTAAAATGAACATTTAAGACGAAATACGTTTGTGAAAACTCAGATTTTCTGATCTGGTCATTTAATTAATTTTCTTATCTGATCATAATTTAGAAGTATGATGATATCTACTGTTTTTAGTACTAGAAAAATAACCCGCGCGTTGCAGCGGAAATCTTTTTACAAAATTATTATGTAAATGAAATTGGTATAAGATGAATGAAATATTCAATTATTCAGATTTAGTTTTTTTACTTGTTATCGAGATTTAGTTGTCACAATAGTTGAGACACTAAATTTGATTCGTGTGAAATTGCTAAATATTTGAGGACTAAATATTAGTGACAATTATATGGATGAAAAGAAAAGATGACATGGATAGGTTGCATGAAAGATGTACTATTATTAACTTTTGTTATTGGAGATGACATGGACAATTGATTGGTTAAAATAGTGGGTGATGTGGATAACTTGCATGTTGAGATAGAAAAATAATTAATGCACTTAGTGGGGTTTTGCTTTATAAGAGGTATAGATTTGTAATTGATTCATGCCACAACTCAGATTTTCTGATATGATGAATGTTGTCATGTTGAATCAAGAACATAAAATTTTGTGACAAAAAAATGGTGATACTTAACACATAGTAGTCACCTCTTCAAGGAGCTATTGATATTTAACACATAGTAGTCACCTCTGGAAAGATTATTCACAAACAATACAAATGAACAGGGCTAACAGAAAGAAACAGTTTGTGTGCATAAAAAACACTTCAGAAGTCGACATATCTGATAGTTTTGTGCAACTTACTTTTCCTCTTGCCTTTGTTTTCTCAGGTCACGACGACGATGCGGCGCCGTTTTCCCGCACGATTTCTAGCTGTATTGAAAAGTTATGGAGAGGAAGATGCTGATTTGCCAATTTTCAACCACTACTTCCTCACTATGCAACGGTTTGTAGAATCCCCTTCTTTATCTCCCTATTAGGTTTACTTGTTTTTGCTCATTTGAGCTGCCTGGCCTTGGTTTGATTCTATGGGTATGCATGTACCACCAAGCGCAGGCACAAAATAAGCACAACCCAGATGAATTAGCAACACCTATATTCTCATGGTAAACAAAAGGAACCGGCTAGCCAAACCGGGAGGTTGGAAATAGGCAAAAAACTGTCACAATTAGCTAGTGTGAAAGACAGCCATGGGGACAAGCCGCCATAAATTATGGTGTTCTATCCTGACATGCTGCTGCTTATCCTATCTGCTAAAACTTTAATGCTAGTGATACAAAGTGATGTGTTCACACACCATGGCCACGTGATTGCGCATGGAACCTAATCATGTATGCATGTGGTAGTGTATGTGCACTATGTTCAAGATTTGGTCTCACTTTAGATACAGGTTTGTTTTAACTGTCAATGAAATGAAATAAATATAAGGTGTGATACTTTAAGTTCGCATCCTTTGAGGCCTGTAACCCAACTCTACCTTTTCAAAAACCAGCTAGCTAGTGTGAACGACAGCTGAAGACCCAGCTTTTCAGAAACATTTTACCTTCAGATCATTAATAGATGGAGGTAGATGCAATACACGTCTTATAAAATTCAGAGGGGCCTGAAACAGCTGAAGAGTACCAAAAAAAAATGGTATTAAGTATCTCCCTAAGAAGCCACTGATCTAAATAGCATGCAGGTACTAAGCACCCATGTAGCTACCACATTTTACTTTAAATACCAGTCAACCATATATGCGCTTCCCTTACGGTTCTAATAAAATGGCTCAAAGAGGAAGTGAGTTCACTTTTTTTTTTTTGTAGAATCTTCATACTTGGCCATAATCCATTAATTCAATTCAATCATAGATCACTTGTGAAGAAACCAACCATCAATAAAGCCAGCTATTTGTTGTACTGAAGTGAAGATACTGAGAGAGCAGCACCTAAAACAAATAAATAATGCCACCTTGTAAAAAAAGCAACTGAAGGAGCACAAATAAAAAGAAAAATAAACAACTAATTACACCTTATAATTTGATACGTCAGTCTTTGATCAAAACAAATAAATAATCAAGAACAATTGAAGTGAAGACGGACCTTGACGCCGACGATTAGCAGCTGGTGGGCGCCGTGGACGGCTTCCAAATACCGAGCAAGCGCGCCCGCGATGGACCAGCCGTCAGTGTTGGGGCAATCGTCCAAAGCCTCAACGACGGCCGCGAGGCCGGTGGAGAAACCGACCCACACCACGGCCGCCGGCCACGGTGGAAGTGACACGGCTTCGAAATATCGAGCAAGCAGCAAGCCCGCACATGATGAACCAGCCGACGGCGTTGGGACAGCCGTCCAAAGGCCGGAAACGACCCCGATGCCGGAGAAACCGACCCACACCACCGTCGCCGGCCACGGCGGAGGTCGGCCAAGGGGAGCTCTTGCTAGGAGAGAGCTCGGGCACAAAAGAGTGCGGGGTAGGCGGCAGCTTGGAGCCCTTCTCCATGGATTTGGAGCTCTCGATGTGAAGTTTTGGACATGAAAAGCAACCACACAAAAAAAGTAAAGATCAAGAGCATGACCATCAAGCTCGTGCTAAAACACGGTCACCAAAACAAGCACAAAAGCAGCGAAAAAGGGGAAAACAAAAGGCAAGAAAGCTACAGACAACTACAAACATATAGAAGAAGAAGAACGAATAAGAGGAAGTACCATGAAACACATAGAACCACGATACAAACTATAAACACACGATAAAACGCAACAAAGCAAAGGAGAATCGAAACACACACAGAGAAACAACGAAGAGCATAACAAAAGTAAACAACAACAGCAACAACAACAAACACATCGAGGAAGAAACGAAAGAGCAGCCGCAAGCAAGGCAGTCGGAAAACAAGTAAGAGAAGAAACCTCCAAGATTATGTACAGAAATACCATGTTCAGGAATCAAAATCCAATTATCCAACATCAGAGGTTGAGCTCACCGTCTCCATCCTCGATGGCCGCCATGCTCTTGACGTCGAGGTCTTGCTCAACCGTCTCCATCCTCGACGGCCGCCATGCTCTCGACGCTGCCTGTGGCCTCCGTCTTCACTGCACCCACTAATGGATGAGAGAGAAGGACATAGGGAGAAAACTGAAGGGAGGAGAGAGCGGTTAGGCAATGTACCTGTCGTCGACGCTGTTGGGACACGTCTTGCTCCGGCGACCGTGCCGCCACTGCAAACGTTTTCAAGCTCCAACCTCCAACCTGTGAAAAGAGATGGACAAAGAGCGTTTGAGAGAGAAGAGGAGGATGTGGTGTTGGGCACGACTCTTCCATAAGGTCTGAGAAAAGAGACAAAATGAAGATGTAATGATAAGACTTGATCATTGATTGTGGGTGGGCCCATAAACAATTAATAGAACAAGAGGCAAAAGGCAAACAGCCACTACTACTGCCGGTCACATGGAATGGAATGCCAAGGGCAAAAAAAAAAAAGACTAATCGACCGGGTCACCGGCTAGAGCTTGGCTACCGGAGGGATGAAAGACAATCAAACCATCCATTCTGCATGGCAACCGGCACAACAACGGAAGAGACTCAAGGCAACTGGAATAGGTAACCGGAAGGCAAAAGAAAAAATAAAAAAAATGACGCAAGTTGACGTATGGCTAAGATAGGACCCAGAGAGCAGTGGCTTGCATAAACAAGTTCAAAGTCAATTTAAGTGGCTGCAGCTCCACGCGTCAATTAACGAGAGGCCAAAAGAGAAGGCGAGCGCAGAGCGCGCGAGAAACCCACGAGTTTTAGGATAGTAGAGTATAAAACATAACTGGAATAATGTGAGTCCACGTTCTTGCTTAGTCTATATCTTGCACAGTCCTTTTGAAGGATAGACGGTAAACAGGATAAAATGTACCCGAACCATAGTCAGTTGAGTGCCAACCAAATCCAACTGTGTGACATGTACTCCATTGGTATATACGCAAATATTGAATTGGAATTCGTATGAAATTGTTCTGCATGGAGCTTCTTGAATGTGATTTTAATTAAAATGTGTAGGCCCTTAAGACGTGAGCCCAGCTCATTTGGTTAGCAAACCGGGTGTACAACCCAGCCACCTAGATTCAAGTCCTCACCGACGCAGATTTGACTTCTTATTATTAAAAAAACAAATCCGATGTAGGGGCTTCCCTTACCGCATTCTTTTCAAAAACAATGTGTAGGCTCTTTTAGTTAAATGGGATCTTTGTTTAGTAGCCAATTTTATTTTTATATTTTTAACTAAAAATTTCAGGCTTGTGCGAATTTGAAATATGTTGATAAATAGTTGGGTCGTGTGTTGCACGTGCATAGCTATTAGTCTATATCTATACTACTATTAAAAGAGCAAACTTGTGTTGATACATTAAATCTGAGCCCTTCAATATTTGACCAACGGTGCAGATTGCTCCAATGTTTGACAACTCAACACATCTTTTCGTTTCGTGATAATTACATCAACTGCCACCGCTAAAAGAAACTGTTCGTTAATCTACATCACCTATGAGCTCTGGGACGCCCCGCGCGCCCTCGTCTGCGAGAAATATCCGGTGGACATGCACTGTCTGCTGCCACCGTCGCATGAGTTGGCCACCGCCGTCGCCGCAGCGTAGGTTGAAGTCAACCGTGGAACATCCACGATCCACCAAAGGCTGTCCATTTGGCCTTGGCCGCTACGTGTACCGGTCGGCTGCCGTCTTGCTGTTTGTCGTCTCGCACCACCACCACCGCCATGGGAGGACTTGGCGCCACCAGCTCCGACGACGGCGCTTCCCGCCGTAGCAGCAGCCACCAGCCGACGAACGCATGGTCGAAAATGCCACGTCGCTGCAGTGGCAAGCCGGCGTCAGCCTTGACCCTAACGCCGAGCCGGAGCCTGAGGCTCCCGCCACGCCGCTCACAGAGCGCGTCCATGCGTAGAGAGCACACGTTTTACGGTGACAAAGACGATGACGAATCCCGCTCCGCGTATGTGCGTACGTACATATAGAGCAGCCTATGTTCAAGGATCCAGTTCCAATTGGACCTTGGATATCCAATAGTACGATTGGTTTGGACCTTGGATATCCAATAGCACGATTGGTTTGGACGGGATTGGATGGACACCGGTAACAAAAACACGGACTGGACATGGACGAGAGCACGTTGTAATGGATATCTGTTGGACACCTTCGTTTGTGTCGCTCAACAATGACCTGGGCAAAAATTAACAGACAAGTTTGACGTGTCAAGTTTCTACATCTAATTTTTTGATCTTCACGATGGCGTCAACGTCGCAGAGCCGGAGGCAGAATAGCTGAGGTCCCCAATGAATATAAAAAATATTCATTGTCTGCCTAGGACGAGCATGTGCATCTCCGTCTCTCTAGGTTCTGGCTCAAACATGCAATGGATATAAAAAATATTTTATTTGCTCTAGGTGTTTCAAAAATATTTCTTTTCTTGAATGAGATTGTATATTAATTGATTTGAGGCGGTGCCGCGCCAAAGGTCGTGCTGAAGCATACAGGTGTGACATTGAGGATATGACATAATTTGTGCTAAGAAAACACCCAAAAAGCACGTCTTCATCGCGGGGCACCAGTTTTGTTGGCTTTTGTGTGAGATTTGTGTGCTCTGTGATGCTTAGATAGGCATCATTCTATTTTCAATATAAATTCTGGAACCGATGCAAAAGTTTAAAGTAAGTAATAAATGTAGATCCTGGTATGTTCTTTCCTACTTATAAATTGCCTTTTTAACTGTGAAGACGTGCGTTGCACGTACATGCCAACTAGTATGATCAAACAACAGAATATTATCGAGTTAGACAATCCCATAACCTATAATACCCCTGTTAGCACCCGTTTTTGGCAGATTGCCAATTTCAGGTTCAAGAAAGACTTGGCGGCTTAAAGAAGGCAGCAAAGAAGGCTAAAATGGTGATCTGGGAAACTGTCCAGGAAAAGATGGCCGGAAGAAGGCCGCCAATAATCCGGCAACTGGAACAAGGCGGAAGCTGGATTCGGAGTGCAAAGTTGCCCGAAGACGTAGCGAGCTAAGTCAAAGGAAAGCAATAAACGTGGCTGAAAAGAAGCCAACTTTGTCAAAACAAGGTGGCAAAGCCAACTGTCAAAACAAGGTGGCAAAAAGTAAGTCAACGTTGTCAAGACAAGGCGGCAGAAAAGAAGTCAACATTGTCAAGACAAGGCGGCATAAAAGAAGCCAACTTTGTCAATACAAACCGGCAAGTCAACTTTCCACCGATCAAGGCAGAAAAATAGAAGACAACTTTCAAGGTCAAGATCAAGGCGGAAAAAGAAAGACAACTTTCCAAGATCGAGGCTGGAAAATGGGAGGCAACTTTCTAAAAGAAGCCGGACAGATGCTGAAATCCGGGTCTAATACGAAGCCGATCAAGATATCTCGTCTCTAAGAAAGAAGGCAAGTTTGAATCCAATACGGAAGGAAAAAAGGCAACTTTCCAAGTAGCCAGCAAGTTGGAAGCCAATACGGAAGGCAAAAGGCAACTTTCCAAAGTAGCCAGCAAGTTTGAAGCCAACGTTGCCGGCCAAAAGTTGCCTATTTTAGAGATGGATTCGACTTAGACTATGATTTGTAAGCCTTGTAGAAGTCCAATACTTGTACGGAAAGTCCAGCCGCCTCATATATGTGAGAGGTGACGGCCGATTGAAATTAAGCAAACAATCGACAACCTATCAATACAACCTACTTTTATCTCCTCAAACCCTTGTTCATGCTTCCGTTGTTCGGCGACTTCATCTAGATTTCGCCGGGTATCGAAAACCGAGCTGAGAGCGGCCAAGTCCGGCTTAGTTCAGCCAATCGTCGCCGGCTTCCTCAGACGGGGCTTCCCGAGGGGCTGGGGCGTCTGGTTTAAAAAGCGCCTGCTTGCTGTCTTGCGTATCGCGCTGGAAGTAGGCCTCCCGCGGGGCGAGTTGCGGAGTATCTCCCCCGGCACCGCGGGTACACGAGGACGTGTTCGTGTGACGCGTTTCGAGCGCAACACACTTTTTGGCGACTCCGCTGGGGACGATTCGATCTAAAAATTGGACAGCAATGACCAATTCCAAGACCGACGCTGCCAGCACAGCATCGACAACATCATCAAGCCAACTCTCGAGAAGTTGTCGGAAGAACAACGCCAAGGTCTGGAGGCGTGGAAGAAGAGAGAGATGAGGAGTTCGAGGCGCTGCGAGCCAAGCGGGATCAAGAAGATCAAGACATGTACTTATCCAGCTTCAAGGTAGATCGGCAAGGTGTAATCTCGCCGATCAAGGAGCCGGAATTTGTACCGCTGGACGCCAACATTGACAAACCCGCTGTAAGTAGTAGCCTTTTTTCCTCTGAACAGATAGCCGAAATTCAATTTCATGTTTCGCAAGGTACTGCCAATGTTTACGATCTTATGCTAGAACATGAAAAGGCTAAGAAAAACACGCCCCATGATCAACCATCGGACAAACAGCCGATCGGTCAAAGCAGGGAAAACCAACTTGTGCCTACGCTGCCATGTCCAACTCCTATCCAGAGTCTGCCTAATCCGGCAAGCCAGCCGGGCCAAACAAGGCGGATTTTGGGTCATGAGTCAATGCCGAATCAAAATTCGGCTACTTGGGTGCAAGCTGGCCCTGCCGCCAATTCTTCTCTCGTGCCGGCTCAATCGGCCATTATGGACGATTCCTTAGCCGAATTCAGGAGAAGATTGGACCAAATAGCTTTTGACAAACTCGGGGTGATGCCAAAACATAGAACTTACACTAAGCCTTACCCCGATTATTTTGATCTGCAACCTTATCCACCTGGTTATAGAGTCCCTGAATTTGCCAAATTTAATGGGTGGATAGTAAGACAACA
The DNA here is from genome assembly GCA_947311845.1 of Poa pratensis. Lineage (NCBI taxonomy): Eukaryota > Viridiplantae > Streptophyta > Magnoliopsida > Poales > Poaceae > Poa > Poa pratensis. Next base: position 14,015,045 of record CAMZMU010000105.1, on the reverse strand, counting down.
TGGGAACATATTAGTCAGTACTTGGCTCAATTAGGCGAAGCTAATCATGATCATATTAAAGTTCGCTTGTTCTCATTGTCCTTAACCGGCATTGCGTTTTCTTGGTTTTCGGCTTTAGCTCCTAACTCTATACATACTGGTTTCATTTGGAGCAAAAGTTTCATGAACACTTCTTTGCCGGCGAAATAGAGCTAAAGTTGTCCCACCTTACATCGGTTAGGAAAAAGCAGGATGAATCGGTATCCGATTACGTCAAAAGGTTTAGAAACATAGAAACCGATGTTATAGCTTGGTGATAACTGAAAGAGACATGGCTGACTTGGTTTTCAATGGGCTAAGGTCCTACCTGAAAGAGAGGTTAGAAGGACATGAATTCTTGTCTGTTGGCCAAGTCCAAGAGAGCTTGGCTCAAGAAAGCCGGGTCAATGAGTCAAAAGACTCGCATCGGATGAGCAGGAGCCGGCTTAATATTGTCGAAAATGATGCCGACTCCGGTGATGAAGCCGATGTTTATTCTGCTGAGTTTGTTTGGCCCAGCAAGGCCAAACCTTACATGTGCGATGACTTGAAGCCGATTCGTAAAATCGGGATGATGAAATAAGATGTAGCTTTGACGTAGGCAAATGTGACAAAATATTTGATGCCTTGTTAAAGGATAAAGTGATTAGGATCAATCATGTTATACCATCGCCTGATGAATTAAGGCGGCGGGCTTATTGCAAGTATCACAATTCTTTCTCTCATGCTACTAATGATTGCAATGTCTTTCGTAAACAGATCCAATCGGCCCTCAACGACGGACGATTGAGCTTTGCCGGCATGGCAATTGACACACAGCCGTTTCCAGTAAACGTGCTAGATCTGGAGGGAAAGAAGGTTCTTCTTCGGCCAGAGGCGGCCGAAGCCGCTAATAAATCTAATGTTGTTGTTGGTGAACCCAGGGAAGAAGCCCAACAAGGCGGCAGGAAGACAAGTTACAGTGAGCCGGCAACCCGGAGGACAGGAGGTCATCAAGATTACTGTCAAATCCTGCACTCGGGGGGCAAGTACCACGGCCAGACAAGTCGCCGCCTAGATTTATCAAGCCCAAGAGCCCAGAAGTTGGCAGATGGAAGACAAACCAGGTTGAATATAGACCAAGGAAGACAAAGCCAACTTTTGACATGCTGCTGAACAAGTACGTGCGCCAGGCCGGGTCAAGGTCGCACCAGTGGCAGTATGGGAAACGACCAAGGTCACCATCCACGGAGGAAATAGCCGGCACCAGAGGCCGGCTGACGAGGTCAAACGCAGGGCAATCCGGCCATCTATGCAAAGCCGGCTTGTGTATCCCGGGACTCGTCATATTGGCGGATCAAGGCGCAAGGCTCTAAAAAGGCGGAGCCAGAAGGCGGATTAGTCTCAGACAACTTATTGGTTGTTGGAACTCATGTGCTAAATTGAAGGACCCGATCACGGAGCCGGCAAACAGTGAGCCGATACTTGCTATCGCGCCAAAGGCAACAACCAATGATCATGAAGCTAGCTCCAGTCAAGCCATGAAAGCTCAACCCCGGGATCCAAAATATACTCAGCCAAAGTGGTGCCCGCCAGGTATAACAAAGACACAAAAGCGGAAACTGCAAAGGGCAAGGAACCGGGAGAAGGCAGAAGAAGGAGCTGAGCGATCTAGGGACGTCAAATTCAATGCTGAGCGACCAATGTTGCCGGCGCAAAAGTGGATTCCTAGGCCAGTCCTTATGGCGGCTTCCGCACCAACTACCATGAGTCCTGCTGTCGATAGTGAAATAGAGCCGGCAGCTACGCCGGCTATCACCTATTCTTCATGGGCTGACGAAGTCGAAGCAGCAGACTTGGCGATGGCAAGTTTGGCAAAGGAGCTGGCAATTCAAGATCCGGCCACAGAGAAGCCGGCAAGTGAGGACCTCGCAATGGAGGAAAAAGCAGAAGAACCAGCAATGTCAGAGTCGGCAATGGATGAGTCAGGCAATTTGACAGATGAAGATCTGCTGGATTATGAAGAATCGCCGGCTCGAACAGGCGTGGATATCAATATGGTGTACTACTTGCCGGCTGAGTTCCGTGCTGTCGAGGAAGAAGGCGAGGTTGCGCAAATCAACTTTGGACCCAAAAATGTTGTCTTCGAAAAACCTGACAAGCCGGTGAAACACCTCAAGCCTCTGTATGTCAGAGGACACATTGATGGCAAGCCGGTCACCAGGATGATGGTGGATGGCGGCGCTGTGGTAAACTTGATGCCATATTCTGTCTTCAAGAAGCTACAACTAGATGATGGCGACCTGATGAAGACGAACATGGTGTTAAATGGGTTCGAAGGAGGAGAAGGAGTAGAAGCCAAAGGAGTTATCAGCTTGGAGCTCACAGTAGGAAGCAAGACTTTGGCTACCGCCTTCTTTGTTGCTGAGGTGCAGGGAAACTACAATGTGCTGCTGGGACGGATTGGCTTCATGCCAACCAGTGTGTTCCGTCTACTATGCACCAGCAACTCGTACAATGGGTCGACGATGAAGTTGAAGTCATCCATGCTGACGAATCGGCGTGCATTGCATTAGCCGAATCGATTGTTGATTGGCAACATTCTAATGTCACATGCCTTTCTGGGCGTGATCTATCCGGGTTCGACTTCCTGAGTGCTACCAGGGACGGATTCGTGCCAGTATCTCTAAAGCCGATTGGTGCCAATCGGCTGCAGCTCAAGTAGATGGATCAAAACGACGAGTGGCTGCAGAAGCGTCTGGGCAAGTATCGGGCCGAAAGGAACGATATGTACGAAGCAATTGAAGAACCAGACACATGGATAAGTTGGGACAAGGTTTTACATCGGCTGACTTGCTGGAAGAAGTTGACATTGGGGATGGCACTGTCCCTAGACCGACATTTGTAAAGCAAAAGTTGGCGGCCGATTATAAGTCTGAATTAATCGCGCTAGTCAAGAGTACGTGGATTGCTTTGCATGGGAATACCACGAGATGCCTGGGTTAAGCCGAGAGTTGGTCGAACATCGGTTGCCTATCAAAGCCGGCTTCAGACCATACAAGCAGCCGGCTCGCAAATTTAATCCACTAATCTATGATCGGATAAAGGCGGAAATAGACCGGCTTTTGAAAGCCAACTTTATTCGGCCCTGTAAGTATGCCGAATGGTTATCCAACATTGTGCCGGTCGAAGAAAGGATCCGACAAGATCAGGGCGTGTATTGATTTCAGGGATTTGAATCGAGCCACGCCAAAGGATGAGTACCCTATGCCAATAGCCGACATGCTTATCAACGAAGCCTCAGGTCACAAAGTTATCAGCTTCTTGGATGGCAACGCAGGTTACAACCAAATATTTATGGCCGAAGAAGATTCGGCTAAGACGGCGTTTCGCTGCCCAGGCTTTGTTGGCTTGTTCGAATGGACCGTGATGACTTTTGGATTGAAGAATGCCGGAGCCACCTATCAAAGAGCGATGAACCTGATATTCCATGATCTTCTGGGAGTCGTACTGGAGGTATATATTGACGACGTGGTGGTTAAGTCGGACGGCGAGTCAAATCACTTGGCCGACTTGCGGCTGGCGTTTGAAAGAATGAGGAAGTACGGGCTCAAGATGAATCCTTTGAAGTGTGCCTTTGGCGTGTCGGCTGGGAGATTCCTTGGTTTTATCATACATGAACATGGCATAGAAGTTGATCCGGCAAAGATTGAAGCCATCCAGAAATACAGGCGCCGGGTTGCAAAAAGGACATGCAGAAGTTTCTGGGCAAGGTAAACTATTTGAGAAGATTCATTGCTAACTTGTCTGGAAAAGTTGATGCATTTACACAGATCCTTCGGCTCAAGAACGATGATGAATTCACCTGGGGGGCAAAGCAGCAAGAGGCGTTTGACAAGATAAAAACTTGCCTGTCTACTCCTCCAGTTCTCAGGAAGCCGGCTCATGGTCAACCTTTCCGGCTTTATATTGCTGCTGAGGACAAAGTGATCGGAGCTGCCTTAACTCAGGAAGCCGAAGGACAAGAGTACGTCATCACATATCTGAGTAGACGTTTGCTGGATGCCGAGTCAAGGTACAGCTTTGTAGAAAGGTTGTGTTTGTCTCTTTACTTTGCCTGCACCAAATTGCGCCATTATCTGCTGTCCAGTGAATGCAAAGTCTTTGGTCAGACCGATGTTCTCAAACACATGATACAAAGGCCGATTCTCAGTGGACGAATCGGCAAGTGGGCGTACGGGTTGATTGAATATGATTTGGCTTATGAACCACTAAAATCTATGAAAGGCCAAATTGTAGCTGACTTTATTGTTGAACATCGGATTGACCTGGAGCAAGAAGCCGGCTTAAATATTGTGTCGGCTGTACCGTGGAAGCTTTATTTTGACGGCTCAGTCTGCAGCAGCGGACAAGGAGTTGGCATTGTGTACATTCACCACACGGTACTGTTTTCGAAGCCTCTTGTCGTCTTGACTATTTATGTACTAACAATGAAGCCGAATACGAAGCACTTTTATTCGGGCTAGAAATCTTAGTTGACGCAGGGGTAACTCATGTCGAGGCATATGGAGATTCGTTGCTTATTGTCCAGCAAGTGGCCAAGATTTGTCAGTGCAACAGCGGATCCCTCAACATGTACCTTGACAGATGCCTGGATATGATTTCAACGTTGGATTATTTCCACATATCCCATGTTCCTAGGCAAGACAATTGGCTTGCCAATGAGTTGGCGCAACAAGCATCCGGCTATCACGTCAGTCGTGGAATGTTCTTCATCAGGGAACAGCCGACAATTAATGTTGCCAACTTGAAGGAAGCCAAACAAAAAGCCGGCTTGTTAGAGCCGGCTACAGAAGAGTCAAATGTTGCCAACTTGGAGGAAGCCAAACAAGAGCCGGCTTGTTGGATCCGGCTAAGAAGGAGGCAAATGACAACTTGGCGGACGACTGGAGACAACCTTATATTGATTATTTACAAGATCCAAGTCGAAAAACGACAGAGCAGTTCGGCGCTTATCTCTCAAGTATACATTGGTGGATGCCGCCTTATATCGCCGAACAGCTGATGGTCTTCTTCTAAAGTGCTTGAATGAAGACGAAGCTAGAGTTGCCATGGGAGAGGTACATGATGGTTTATGTGGAACACATCAGTCGGCCCACAAGATGAAGTGGATGCTCAGGCGAGCAGGTTTTTATTGGCCGACAATGATCAATGACTGCTTCAGATATACAAGGGATGCGAAGCCTGCCAGAAGTTTGGAGATATTCAGTTGGTGCCAGCTTCACCTCTTAATCCAATTATAAAACCGTGGCCTTTCCGGGGTTGGGCGCTTGACTTTGTCGGCATGATCCATCCGCCTTCATCCAAGGGGCATCGGTTCGTATTGGTGGCTACTGATTATTTCACCAAGTGGTCTGAAGCAGTACCTCTCAGAAACATGACCCACAAGGAGGTGATCCAGTTTATTACAGAACATATCATCCATCGATTCGGCATTCCGCAGACTCTTACCACAGATCAAGGTACTTCCTTCATGGCTAAGGAGGTGAAGCAATTTGCCGAATCACTTGGAATCAAGATGCTCAGTTCATCTCCCTACTATGCACAAGCCAACGGACAAGCCGAGTCAAGCAATAAAATCTTGATCAAATGATCAAGAAGAAGGTACAGGATCATCCAAGGAGGTGGCATGAAGTACTGTCCGAAGCATTGTGGGCTCACAGAATCTCAAGGCATGGAGCAACAAGGCAACTCCTTTTGAGTTGGTGTATGGACAAGAAGCCGTTTTGCCAGTAGAAGTGAATCTGGCTGCCTTGAGGTTTGCTAAGCAAGATGACTTGTCGGCTGAAGACTACTGCAGCTTGATGATGGACAATGTTGATGAAGTAGCCGACAAGCGTGTTATTGCCTTGAGAGAAATCGAGAAGGAAAAGTTGCGGGTGGCAAAAACTTACAATAAGAAGGTCCGGCTGAAAGACTTTCAAATTGGCGACTTGGTCTGGAAAGTTATATTGCCAGTTGGCTCCAGAAGCCGGAAATTTGGCAAATGGTCCCCAAACTGGGAAGGGCCGCTGCGAGTCGCGAGAATAGTACCCGGCAACTCTTATTGGTGGAAACATTGGAAGGCAGCATGTTGCCTCGAGCTATCAATGGGAAATACTTGAAGAAATTCCACCCGAGCGTGTGGCAAACTGCATAGTTGCACGTATGGCCGATATACATATATCGCCCTTAGCATATGGCCGATGAGCTTAAGCATCGCCCTTAGACAAAACTTCTACATTGAATATTTTCTAGTACGCAAGCTCTACTAGAAAACAGGGGGGCATGTGTTAGCACCCGTTTTTGGCAGATTGCCAGTTTCAGGTTCAAGGAAGACTTGGCGGCTTAAAGAAGGCAGCAAAGAAGGCTAAAATGGTGATCTGGGAAACTTTCCAGGAAAAGACGGCCGGAAGAAGGCCGCCAATAATCCGGCAACTGGAACAAGGCGGAAGCTGGATTCGGAGTGCAAAGTTGCCTGAAGACATAGCGAGCTAAGTCAAAGGAAAGCAATAAAGGTGGCTGAAAAGAAGCCAACTTTGTCAAAACAAGGTGGCAAAGCCAACTTTGTCAAAACAAGGTGGCAAAAAGGAAGTCAACGTTGTCAAGACAAGGCGGCAGAAAAGAAGTCAACATTGTCAAGACAAGGCGGCATAAAAGAAGCCAACTTTGTCAATACAAGCCGGCAAGTCAACTTTCCACCGATCAAGGCAGAAAAATAGAAGACAACTTTCAAGGTCAAGATCAAGGCGGAAAAAGAAGACAACTTTCCAAGATCAGGCTGGAAAATGGGAGGCAACTTTCTAAAAGAAGCCGGACAGATGCTGAAATCCGGGTCTAATACGAAGCCGATCAAGATATCTCGTCTCTAAGGAAGAAGGCAAGTTTGAAGCCAATACGGAAGGAAAAAAGGCAACTTTCCAAGTAGCCAGCAAGTTGGAAGCCAATACGGAAGGCAAAAGGCAACTTTCCGAAGTAGCCAGCAAGTTTGAAGCCAACGTTGCCGGCCAAAAGTTGCCTATTTTAGAGATGGATTCGACTTAGACTATGATTTGTAAGCCTTGTAGAAGTCCAATACTTGTACGGGAAGTCCAGCCGCCTCATATATGTGAGAGGTGACGGCCGATTGAAATTAAGCAAACAATCGACAACCTATCAATACAACCTACTTTTATCTCCTCAAACCCTTGTTCATGCTTCCGTTGTTCGGCGACTTCATCTAGATTTCGCCGGGTATCGAAAACCGAGCTGAGAGTGGCCAAGTCCGGCTTAGTTCAGCCAATCGTCGCCGGCTTCCTCAGACGGGGCTTCCCGAGGGGCTGGGGCGTCTGGTTTAAAAAGCGCATGTTTGCTGTCTTGCGTATCGTGCTGGAAGAAGGCCTCCCGCGGGGCGAGTTGCGGAGTATCTCCCCCGGCACCGCGGGTACACGATGACGTGTTCGTGTGACGCGTTTCGAGCGCAACAACCCCCAACCGAAATATATTTATAATTGTACCTACATATCATCCAAGTATGGATGTGTTAGAACTTGAAGTAAAGGCCACAACTGGTATTTAAGCATGCATAAAATTAATCAACACTATAAACCCAAAATGACTATTAATCAAGGCGAATAAGGCCAACATATTTTCAGTCCTATAAGACGAATGACTATAAACCCAAAATTTAATTTGTAAACATACTAAACACATTGAAGAAGATACCCTCGCATTTACGAGGGCCATCGTGCTTGCAACCTAAAAGAACTGCAAACATACATAACACACTAATAATCAACAAGCATATTTGGGAGAAAAATAATCAAAACCCATGCAAATGCAAATACTAATAAAAAAAGTCTTGCTGATGTTAACGCTTTGTGTGATTAAGGTGAAGGTCACGAGTACAAACTCTAGTGCAGAGAGTATTTTAATGTGCATGACGTATATTTATGCAGAAATAGACTCCATACGACCATGACCATACATATTTAGTTCGTATGGTACAACATTTCACACTTCAAATAGACGTCTAATGAAATGCTGCAGACACCCCTCTAAAACAAATGTCTGAAGAAAAGTAACAGTAAAGCTTAGCAGAGCAACGTGCAGACACTGGCCGGGAGTCATGGCATCCGAGACGAGCTTAATTAATTAGCGCGCCTTGGACGAAGCCTTCCCAGGGACTCCCGCAGCGCCGCCGCCGCCGCCTTGGTATCGGCGAGCTCGGCCTTCACCTTGCGCAGCTCCGTCCGCAGCGTGTCCGCGTCCCTCAGCCTGTCCTCGAGCTCCAGCGCGTAGTCCAGCGAGAACGCCACCTCGTTCGCCGTCTGCGCGACGCATTCATCGAGACAGCCGCGCCATGCGCATGTGTGTCAGTACTCAGTACTCAATACAGATCAACAAATCATGTTCGGATCGGATTCACTTGATTTGACGGATCGTACATAGATAGATAGCCAGAGTGCCAGATAGGTAAGTGAATTCACCTGGAGCAGCGAAAGGTAGCTCGAGGCGACGACGTCGGCCGGCCTGGACGCCGCGTGCTCGCGCTGCCGCGCCGGCGTGACAATGCCCTGCAGCAGCTGCCTCGCCGCCATCCAGCCACTCGTGTCCCCGTCGCCGTGTCCCTGCTTCCCCGCCCCCTGCCCATCTTTGCTTGTCTTTGTGGTGGTGGTCCGTGCCTTCCGGAGATGGGGGGAGAACCCCGGCGGGCAGTAGAGGTGTTCTGACGCTGAGCTCTCGCCGTTCGCACGGTCCTCCGGCAGCTTCCGCTTATTCTTCCTGAACGACGACGGCGTACGAGGCAACACATCGCAGTCTGGCTCGCTCTTCACTGTCATCTCCACCTCTGTGAAGTGCGCTGTGGTGTTCAGTAGTTTACCTCGAGGAGTCGGCGGCGGCGGCGATGGTGCCCGGATGATCTTGGCCGCGACCAGGTTGCTGTCGTGGAGATACGTGGTGAGATCGATCGGGGTACCACCGCGAACGCGCAGCAGGTTCGCCGCCACGGCCTTCTCCGGGACGGTGAGCGCCGGATCAGAGGTGGCGGACCTAAAATGCTTCCCCCATTGCACGGGGCATGGCCACTGAGCCGACGACGTCAGGAAGAAGAACTCCCTCTTCCACCCCGGTTCTTGGACTTCATCGGGAGGAAGAGCAAACCGGCGCCGGCGGCGTCCTTGCCGCGGAAGGAGTAGAGCATGTGCGGGAACGCACACAGCGAGAAAAAGTGCCGTAACACGGCCAGGGACGGCGGTGCGCCGGCGGAATGTGAGAGTACGACGAACCCTGCCAGGACGCGCCAGCCGTTTGGCGCGAGCTGGCCCGGGGCGATCCCGAAGTGATCGAGCACTGCGGCGAAGAAGGGATGGAGGGGAAGGCGCATCCCGGCCTCCAACGTGTCTACGAACACACAGACGGAACCTGGCGGCGGCCGCGCCGGCGGGGACCGGTCGCCGGCGAGGACCGGGGTGAAGCCACTGGGGATGCAGTACTTCCTGCAGATGGCCCTCAGGGTTTCTCCGCTGCTAACCAGCGAGGTGATCCGCCAGGCCGAGGCGTCGTACGCGTCGCCGACTAGGATGCGCGGAGCTCGGACGCGGGTGGGCTCGGTGACGAGGTCGTCCGGTGACCAGGAGGAGGAGGATGCCATGGCGCCGGTGCGGTTCAGTGGTGCTCTGCTGCGTCGCTGGTACTGGTAGGATGGTACCTAACGATGTGGCAAGGAAGTGGTGTGGTACTATGGTGTGGACGAAAGCAATATGTTCTCACTTCATTATTTTACTTAACACTTTCTTTTTACGAATTATTTTACTTAACACTTCAATATGCAACCGATACTGTCGAAACAATGCCATGACAGATAGTTATCAAAGCCTACCCGGTAGTGTGAGAAATGCAAAAAAAAAAAAAAAAGAAGATAGAATTCTAGTTAATGGTTCCAATTTGTTCTAAATTTTGCATAACCACATCTAGTTTGACATCCCCAAACTGGCGGACGCCCAACTGTTTCGAGATTCATGCATGTGTTTTGCGTGCCTCGGGGAAGATCCCGGCTGACATGCCACAACGCTATGTGCCTCGCCGCTCGCGGTAGGCCTGGTCTTCGGCTCAAAAAGCCTTGATGGCGATGGTGCTTCTCCGATTCTGACGATGATGGAGGCATGCTGGTGGTGGAAGATGGCCGACAGTGTCGGTGTGTGCAGGGACCCCTAAGGGGTATGTTGTTTTTTCTTTATATGGGGTTCTTTGTTCAAAAAATTTAGGGTAGTTGTCTCGGCACGATGTTTTTGCTAGTTTTTGCAGGGATCTTTTGTAATCTCTTACATTAATGAAATATGGTTACTTCAAAAAAAATCTCAGTTTTTTTGCTATGCAGTCATTTTCTTTACGCAGATGCCACTCTTGTCTTACTCAATTTTAACTAAATGGAACGCCACTAAACACTCATTCCTTAGTAAAACATAAAGCTTTTTACGGTGTGCAAAGGCGGTGTGGTGGAGGCATGTTGTGCTCACCGAGAGGAATAAAGAGTAGAGGAAGCATCAGCTAGATTTATAGTGGTTGCATTTATCTCTCGAAGCAATCTTTCGCCCCGCTTTATAGTGGTTGCATTGATAGGAGGTTATGCATGGATGATGGCAGAAAACGAGATGAGGCCGGGTGTGGAAATGACTGTAGGGAAGGAGGAAGTGATGATGAGAATGGCGTTGGGGTTGAGTTTACATAGGAAATGCGGGTGGATAAATAGAAATCAACGTTGTTGGATACCGATCCGATGCATGTGCTACGAGGAAGGAATGAAGTGGAGAGAAAAAAAATCATATTAGGGTTAGTTTATTACATGGGGACCTAAAGGGGAGAAACATTGTTGGATATACATCCAATGACTGTGCTAGGAAGGAGTGGTAGTGGCAGGGACAAAAAGTGATGAGAAGAAAACATATTAGGCTTGAGTTTATTACATATAGACGGCGGGGAAGCGACAGCTCGAAAGGTAGTACAAAACTTTTGACATTTGAGTTTTATCTAAGACATATAGTAACTTTAATCAAGAGACGAGGCTATTTTGAACGTTATAGTGTAATCATCCTAATGTTAGGGCAATAGTCAGCTTGTATTACCAGGGGGCCAAAGGCCACATATATATAGTACATGTACAGGTGAATATGCAGGAAGGCCCCTAACATATGGGCAAAATACAATATACACAAATCTACTCTAACACCCCCCCCCCTCAAACTCATGGTATAGTGAAGCGCAACAACCTGATCCTGCACCTGAGCACGTGTATAGAAAGCATCAACACCAATATGCTTGGTCAGCTCATGCTTGACCGGATCACGTGCAATACTGATAGCACCTGTACTGTCACACAAAAGTGGAGTGGGTGTCGTAACAGAGACCCCAAAATCTGCAAGCAACCACCGTAACCAGGTCACCTCAGCAATCAACGAAGCCATAGCCCGCAGCTCAGCCTCAACACTCGAACGGGAAACCGCGACCTGTTTCTTCGTCTTCCAAGCAACAAGCGAACCACCAAGAAACACACAGTAAGCAGAAAGTGAACGACGATCCGTAGGATCACTCGCCCACGTGGCATCCGAGTAACACTGGAGCTGGAGAGAGCTGGAACTAGGGAAGAAAAGACGACGAGTAATCGTGCCACGAAGATAACGAAGGACACGGAGGAGATGACTATAGTGAACGGTGGTAGGAGCTGAGACAAACTGACTCAGAATATGGACGGGATAAGAGATATCAGGGCGAGTGACAGCGAGATAAACAAGACTCCCAACAAGATGGCGATAACGTGTGGGATCAGAAAGAGGCTCACCATCAGTGGATCGAAGCTTAACATTAAGCTCCATAGGAGTCTCAACGGTACGCTCATCACTAAGATCAGCCCGAGAAAGAAGATCCTGAATATACTTTTCCTGGGAGATAAAGAAGCCATCGGCTGTAGAAGAAACCTCAATCCCAAGAAAGTAGCGAAGAGGACCAAGATCAGACATGAGAAACTGCTCACGTAGACGTGCCTTAACAAAGGCAATGTGCTCAGGGTTATCACCAGTGATGATCATGTCATCAACATAGAGAAGCAACAAGGTCCGACACCGAGAAGAGGTGTAGACAAACAGTGCTGGATCATGAGCACTGGGAGAGAAGCCAGCGGCAATAACCACAGAGGAGAAACGCTCAAACCAGGCACGAGGGGCCTGTTTGAGACCATATAAGGATCGTCGAAGACGACAAACCATCCCATCGGGAACAGAATACCCAGGAGGAGGCTGCATGTAAACCTCCTCACTCAACTCGCCATTAAGAAAAGCATTCTGAACATCAAGCTGGGATACAGACCAGCGTCGAACAGAAGCAACAGCAAGAAGAGTACGAACAGTGGTCATATGAGCGACAGGAGCAAAAGTCTCGTCATAGTCTCGGCCGTGCTCCTGCTGAAAGCCACGAGCCACAAGACGCGCTTTATAGCGCTCGAGAGATCCATCAGAGCGGGTCTTAATTTTATAGACCCACTTACACGTGATAGGACGAACACCTGAAGGGGGAGAAACAAGATCCCAGGTGCCAGTGCGCTCAAGCGCAGCAATCTCCTCAGCCATGGCCAGCTGCCACTCAGGATGACGCTCAGCATCCCGATAAGAAGTCGGCTCGGAGACAACAGAAAGACCATACTTACTAGGAGTATAACGGTCTGGAGGACGACGCTGACGAACAGGCCGTGAATGGGAAGGCTCATCAGCAGAAGATGACTCATCAGAAGAAGAGGAAGAAGGAATAGGAGAAGGAGGAGCCGAGGCAGGAGAACGAGGAGTACTAGGGGTACTAGACGGAGGAGAGGATGGCTCCGAAGATGGAGGAGGCGCACCAGGTGTAGAAGATGGAGAACTAGGAGATGGGGAAGAGACAGCAGGAGGTGAATCCGGAAAAAGGAGAAAAGAAATATCATCCACCGGATAAGTGCCAGAGGTATGGCGAGGATAGAAGGAGCGCGTCTCATCAAACGTGACATCACGAGAGATGCGCATCCGACGAGCAACAGGGTCCCAACAGCGGTAGCCCTTATGCTCATCACTGTACCCAAGGAAAACACACTCAGCAGACTGAGCGGTCAGTTTGGTGCGTTCGCGGGGAGGAAGAAGAACATAGCAAGCGCAACCAAACAAACGAAGAGCCGAGTAATCTGGAGAGGTACCAGAAAGACGCTCGAGAGGAATGCCACCTTGAAGGGCAGCAGAGGGCTGAATGTTAATGAGGTAAGTCGATGTAGCGACAGCCTCAGCCCAGAAATGTGGCGGAAGAGAGGAAGCAATCATCATAGCACGGGCAGTCTCAAGAATATGACGATGCTTACGTTCGGCGACACCATTTTGAGCATGGGCACCGGGACACGAAAACTGAGCAAGGGTACCCTCCTCAGCAAGAACACCACGCAGGTGCTGAGAGATATACTCACCTGCAGAATCAGCACGAAAGACACGAATAGGCGTGGAATACTGAGTACGAACCATGGCAACAAAGCGCTTATAAATGGAGAGAACCTCACTGCGAGAGCGCATAAAAAATAACCAGGTGTACCGAGAAAAATCATCAATGAACAAAATATAGTATCGATGACCCCCCTTTGACTGAAGGGGAGCCGGACCCCAAACATCTGAATGAACTAAATCAAAAGGTCGCTGAGATACAGACGCACTAGTAGGATAGGGAAGCTGAATCTGTTTACCTAACCTACAACCCTGACATGAATGTAAAGACACATCTCCTGAAACAGACCCTAGAAGACCTCGACGAACTAATGACGATAAACGGGAGCCACAAAGGTGACCCAGCCGATGATGCCACTGCTGGAAAGAGCCAGTGACAGAAGCAGCAACCGCAGGAGAACTGGCAGATGAAGTAGCAGCGGAAGGAACACGAAGCCAGTCTAACTCCCAGAGCCCCGGAGACTGAAGACTACGAGGGCCAGCTCCAACCAGGGCCTGAGTCCGACGGTCCTGAACAGCACAAGAATCAGCGTCAAGAATGACGCGACAACCAGAATCAGTAAGCTGACTAGCAGAAAACAAGTTCATCTTAAGGCTAGGGACATGAGAAACATCAGGAACAGAGAAAGATGAAGTAGAGAGGGTGCCTCGACTAGAAACAGGAAGAGAGGTACCATCAGCCGTGATAACACGAACAGGAGAAATAAGAGAGCGAAGAGCAGAAAGAATAGAAGACGCAGAAGTCATATGAAAAGAAGCTCCAGAATCCAGATACCACGGGGATGACATACCTGACTGTGTAGAAGGTGGTGGTCGCGTGTTGCCAGAAGAACCAGACACAGAACCAGCAGTACCCGGCAAGGAAGAGCCGAAGCAGCGAGCAGACCACGAAGACCACGGATAATGTCCTGATCAGACAGTGCAGCAGCAGAAGAACCTGAAGAGCCTGAAGATCCTGAAGAACCAGTCCTCCGACGAGCAAGATACTGCTGACGTAAGCTGGGATCCCTCTGCCAGCAGCCAGAAATATCATGGCCAGGCTTGCCACAGTAGGTGCAAGGACCACGAGAACCACGAGACTGCGGGGGCTGACTCTGACCCTGGACCTGAGGAGTAGGTAGTATCGGCGGTACTGAAGACCGCGACGGAGGCTGTGGCGGAGCAGGACCACGAGCAGACGGCACAGGAGGACCACGAGCAGCAAGAACAGAGGGAACCTCCAGAAGACCAGCACCACGAAGACGAGTCTCCTCAGCACGAAGCTCAGACAGGACCTCAGAGAGCGGAACACGACCACGGGCATGTAGCTGTGCACGGCGTGGCTCAAACTCCTTGCGGAGCCGCGACAAAACTCAAAGACGCGCTGAAACTCCAGGTCGGCGCGAACAATCAAGCAGCAGGGACAGGTGGCACACACAGGCGTACGAAGAGAATCAAGCTGACGCCAAATAGCAGCACTCTGAGTGTAGAACTCATCAATAGTCAAATCGCCCTGCTGAAGGGCATGCTCCTGGCGGACCACAGACAGGTAAAGAGCATCCCCAGACGGCTGATAACGCTGACGAAGAAAGGCCCACTGAGCAGCAGCAGTGGGAAGAGCCATAAACTCAGCAGCATACTGAGGCAGGACACTGGAAGTCAGAACAGCAGCAGCACGAGCATCCTCATCTATCCACTGAGAGTAGGCAGTCAGATCCTGCCGGTATGTCGCAACAGCAGCAGAATGGTCCTGGACCTGCCGGTCATAAGCAGTCATAGCAAGAGCATCAGCACTAGTGGCGGAATCCTTGTCCTCCTGAGAAGCATCAGAGGCAAGGGCAGTAGGCGTCGGTGCAACAGGCACCGAAGGAGCAACGGGGTGGGGCGGACAGGGGACCTCGCCAGAAAGCACACCCCACAGACGAAGACCGCGCATGTGGACGCGCATGAAGTTAGCGAAATCAGGGTAATTCGCTCCATCAAAGATAATCGGGCAGCGAGGAATCGCAACATAGCCCGACGAGGTAGACATCTCTCTCTTTTTTTTTCAGAAAGTCAACTCACAGATCGAATCGGATCGGGAAGAAGCAGCAGAGCCCGACGCGCATGTAGAGGACGCCGGCGGCGGGGCGGCAGGGAGGAGCGGCCGGCGATCGGGCCGGAGCAGGAGTGGCCGGCGGCGGGGCGGCAGCGGCCGGCGGCGGAGAGCGGCAGGCCGGAGAGGAGTAGACGCGGACGGCAGCGGACGGCAGCGGACGATGGCGGCGTGCACGCACCAGCGCGTGCGGGGAAGAGGATGACGGGGACGGGGCCGCGACGGGCGGCAGAGGAGAGCCGGCGGGCCGGAGAAGAGTGGCCGGAGGCGGCTGACGACGGCGGCGGCAAGGAGCCGGGGGCGCGACGGCGGCGGCGGTACGGACGTGGAGAAAAAAAAGGCCTAACCTTGCTCTGATACCATATTAGGGCAATAGTCAGCTTGTATTACCAGGGGGCCAAAGACCACATATATATAGTACATGTACAGGTGAATATGCAGGAAGGCCCCTAACATATGGGCAAAATACAATATACACAAATCTACTCTAACACCTAAGAAGCCTCTTATTTGGCAAAACAAAAATGGGGTGACACTAGTATAAAAGGAAATACGACCTCGCACTACAATGCAAGAATTTTGGCATTAGACTTCTTACAGCAACAACAAAACCTCTAGAATATATATTGCGTCAATATCAAATGTGGCAAATCTTATCAGGTCTGAATGATAAAAAACAAAATGAAAATTGCTTGATCAGGGAATGCACGAATCTTGACGCATACGTACCCTCTTCCTCACTCCGTTATCCATTCAGCACTCCCGACCACTCCGCAGACCTGCTCCAATGGCGCTGTCCCGGACGGCGCCCGCCAACTCCTCCTGCTTCCACCCCCGCGCCCTCGCCAGCTCGACCTCCTCTCTCAGGTCAGATTCCTCCTCCGCCTCCCCGTATCCACCGGACCCTCCTCTCCTCCCCTAAACCCTAGCTAACCCGCTTCCCATCCTCTCCCCTCTGTCTCTGTTTCCCCTTTTGCAGCGTGGGCACCAAGGTCTTCGTCGGTCTGAAGGCACAGACCAGGCTTGGTGAGCATAAAATCAAAATGAACCGTTCCAATTTACTCTGGGTTTGTTTTTTCTGGTGGTTGATTTTGGTTTGGGGTTTTGGAAATGCTGCCGCAGGCTCGTCGGAGTCGTCGTGCCCCAATGTCAACGCCCGGTTCTACACCGCCGTCAACCGGAGGGTATCCCTGGGGTACATTCTCTCCCATCCTTATGCAGTTATGCCTAGCATCTCTTTGCTTGTCTTATCAATATGATTGTGTTGTTGTGTCGTTATATGTGTTGTAGTGCTGCACATCCGTCAGGTGCTATGTTCAGTCACCATTTTCGGTTGTAGTTTACTTCTTGTGCTTGCCCGGCTAGTTCACGTAACTATCAGGCGGTGGTGATTTGCATGGAAATACATGTAGGCTTTCTTATCATGTAAACGGATGCTTTCGGGTTCGAGTGGGTTGACTGGCTCGTACATGGTGATCTTAGGTGCCTTTTCGATGTGTGGGGGATATATATAATATGTTCTTTGTTTCATCAACAAATAAATGCTTCATTTTCTATAGGTCTAGCTAGAATCCGCATAAATTATTTGGAACATGTTAGCGTTTGTGGCCAATTATCTCAGCAAATTTGGCTGTGGTTCAATGGGCACAGTTATTCCCTTAAGTATCTCAGTCTACTCCTATTTACACTTATTAGGTTATCAAACAAGAGGGCTACCAGGGCACGTATTTCAATGATGCCTGTCGGTACACCGCGGGTACCTTACAGAACACCTGGTGAAGGAACCTGGCAGTGGCTTGATATATGGAATGCTCTAGTAAGACCTCAAAATACGTAATGCAAATGGTTAAGTCCTTTGCACCAGTAACTAATTTGGATATTCCATATGCAGTATCGTGAACGGATTATCTTCATTGGGGACACTATAGACGAAGAATTTAGTAACCAAGTATTAGCGAGCATGCTGTATCTTGACAGTGTTGACGACACAAAAAAGATTCTTCTGTACATCAATGGTCCTGGAGGAGATGTAAGAACTTGACGACATTACCCTTGTGTTCTTGTTGGTTGTCCTATATCACTTATGTTTTCTATTTCTTTTGTCATGCCCAGCCCTTGTGTCCTGTAAGTGTTTTTGACATTTGATCGTCTTAAATTCGAAACCTAATGTGCTGTCCACATAAATTATCTGGAAAACTAAAATTGGGAGGAACTGATCATCATAAGTTGTTAACTTGTTATGCTTGGATGTGTGCATCGATTGATGCAGTGGCTCGGGCATGCCCCCTTTTCGAAAAAAATAAACTTGCCATTCCACATGCAATTCCTGACACAAGGGATTGCCAATGCTGTTCTTTAGGTTAGTAAATGCAGGATTCTCTGAACTTTAGCATCTTGTTTGCTGAACTATATATGTTGTAAACTGAGTCTTATGCGATAAACTAGTGCAGAAACTTCAAACATGTATAGTTATGCAATGGAGATACTCATTCTAGTAAGAGAGGATCATATTATAGTGTGATCATCTGTACGCCATAAGCAAACAATGACAATATTGTAGTGTAATTTAAACTTCTTTAAAAGTAACTGGACATGCACTATTTTGTTGATGAAGAGTGCAATTAATAATTGCAACACGGGTATTTTATAATCTGTTTTAGGTGTACCTTATGTCTTTTGAATATATGTTTATTTCAAGGTTCAAAAAAGCGGAAAGCGCAAAGCGAGCGGTGAGGCTCCGATTAGAGGAACTGCAGCTTAAGCGAGCTTAAGCGCAGCTTAAGCGTTCTGTACGGAACTGTACGGACAGAGAACTAGGGAGGAATATATTAGCCTAGTAAACATGTAATTCAAGCAGAGAACTAGGGATCACAATATCTGCCGTACTTCCATCCAGGATCACCCGAGTTACCCACCAATGCCGGCTGCACCGCATCAGCCTCCCCATCTATCTCCATGTTCCCTACAACATATCCAAGCACAAAGCTTAGCAAACAATAAACATTCACTTCACAAATCAATGAATCATACTGGCAGCTCCTACTCCTACTCCAAGCAACAGCCAGGCACATGCACATCTCATACAAGAACAAAGCTAGCAACAGCTAGCACAAGAACATACAACTATTCAAGCATGGAAGAGTCAAGAATTCAACATCCAACACAATTTCAGCTAGCTACAGCTACTAAACACAGCATGCCAACATAGATCAATAGACACAGCACCAAGCACTGCTTGCACAAACACGAGCAGAGAAACAAGACTAAAAGAGAAGGGCGGAAGGGATACCTCATACCTGACACGCGGGCGTCGATCTGGGCACTGGTGCTGCGAGGAGACGAGGCGTACGAGCTGACGCCTGACTGCCTGGAGGAAGAGGTCGAGCCCTCGAGGTCCCGGCGTCCTGGAGGAAGAGGAACCGTGCGGCGGGAGGTCCTTCACCGGCGGCGGGAGAGAGAGAGAGAGTGCGGCGGCGGAGAGAGAGTGCGCCTCCTGTCTGGCGGCGGGACGAATGGGTATGCGAGAGCTGAGAGGTGAGAGCTGAACCCTAACCCTATATATTTGGGCAGTTTCCCCCCTTTTCTCCCCAAAATTTCCACTCTCCCGCTCGGCCCATCACCAACCGCGCAGCGAGCGCTTTTTCACGTTTTTTCCGCTTCCGCGCGCTTAGGCGTCCGCTTAGCGCCTAAGCGGGCCGCTTAATCTCTCTTAGCGCCTAATGGGCCGCTTAGGGCTAATCCTGAGCGTTTTGCTCCAGGTGCGCTCGCTTACACGCTTAAGCGTGGCTAAGCGTACGCTTTTTTGAACCTTGGTTTATTTTGATGTTCCAAAATGCCTAACAGAACTACAGAAGCTTCTCACCAAATCAACTACTAACCCACCCATGCCACTTTATAAACTTTGTCTGGGAGAGGCTTTCTAATGTTGGTGTTTGTTAATAATTACATTGCAGCTTACGCCCTGCATGGCGTTGTATGATACCATGCTAAGCCTAAAAAGTCCTATTGGTACTCATTGCCTGGGCTTTGCATTCAACTTAGCAGGATTTATTCTTGCAGCTGGTCAAAAGGTATTAATACTATAATGCTTGTTTTTCTGTTGTGATGCTTTCTAAAATTTGTTTTGGTTTTTTATGCCCACTACAATGCTTGTTTTTCTACTATTTCTACTCTGTAGGGTTCACGTACTGGTATGCCTCTTTGCCGGGTTTCACTTCAATCACCTGCTGGAGCAGCTCGAGGCCAGGTCTGGGCTTATTAGCAGAAGCTTACTAATAAGTTCGCTGTTAGAAATCTACATTGTACAGCTATTGTTGTTATCATTGAAGTGCTTATTGTACAACTTTTTTTTTTCGCCACAGGCCGATGATATAGAAAATGAAGCAAATGAACTTAACCGAATCAAGAACTATCTTTATGGCAAGTTAGCAGAGCACACAGGTCATTCAGTGGAAAAGGTAAGCATTTTCTGTTGAATGCTCTTGTTAATTCGTTCTTCATGGCCTGCTAGGCTGATACTGTATTTTAACTCAGTTACTCTGGAAACACCTTTTGGTGTGTGTCCTGCTTGCTTTTACTATGCCTATGGCTTTGATATTTCTTCGTATTATTTTCATATATTGTACTAAATTTCTTTATCAAAAAAATATATCACACTAAATAAAAGATCTGCTGCACTATACCATCTTTGTACTTTCCTACATGTGCAATATTCTCATGATTCAGCATGGTCTGACAATCTCTGCTACTGGCATCCTAAGCATTTCTTATTTTGGCAGGTTCATGAGGACCTATCCAGGGTGAAGCGCTTTGATGCCGAAGGAGCCCTCGAATACGGGATTATCGACCGTATCGTTAGGCCTTCCCGGATCAAGAAAGAGGGCGGCTCGTCCACTGGTCAGAAGAAGGATCTGCGGAATCTGGGACTTGGCTAGTAGATGTTAGCTAGCGTATCAGAGTTAGCGTTAGACTGTCACCGTTTTCCACGTTTGGTTTCGCTTTGAACTCTCGACTCTTCCCTTTTGATCAGTTCATGTGGAGGTCTGAGATTTAGTAGTTTGTTTCTTCCAGAGCCCTTGGACTTCTAAGACGGAGCTATAGCATGCAGATGGCAGTTTCTTCTGTTTTGGTTTTGTTGGTACACACTGAGAATCGCCGCACACATTTTCTAATTCCATTCGAGAATGTGGTCGGAGCAATGTTCTGTCTGAATCTCTTCATGAAGGTTTTGTGGTGGTTCTGCAACATGCTAACTGCGTCGCCGCACACATTTTCTAATTCCTTTGAAGAATGTGGTTGGACCAATGTTCTGTCTGAATCTCCTCAGGAAGGTTCAATGTGCTAACTGCATGCCAGCTGACATTCTCACCGTATAGAACTCAAGTACTGAAGAAGACTTAGCTGTAAGATGTCCCAATGATTATGTCAGGTGCCCACGATTGGTGGTCAATCTTGACAACAGCCTGAAGGATCGTCATTTTGGGGCAACAATAAGCCAGGAGGCAGGAGCTGCAGCTATCACCGGAGCAAACGCTGATGGCCGGTGAGCAACGCGCAGCTTATTTTATTCAGGCAGGAATGATTAGTGCTGGCTGGTTGTTGGGCCGGCCAAGATGAATACGCTAGAGAGCGCAATATATGTGACGTGGGCTATCTGAAGAACTTTTTTTTTTTTGAGAAGGACAATCACCGATCTATTGATCATCAACATATCTGGTGAATCCGGTCACTCTCGTGTATCCGTGCATCCCGTCGTGTTCAGCCCCACGATCAAAATCCTAGCGAGTTAGCTGAGTCTGCGTCTATTTTTCTCAAACACCCCTGCTCTCCACGGCTCCACCCCTACTCGAAAATAAGATGTTTTTAGAAAACCCCCGGGCGCTGGACTAACCGTGCTCAGCGTTGATGCGATCTCGACGGCGGCCGGTGAACCCTAGACGAACGCCGCACGCTTTCTCTTCTCCGACGCTGTTCGGGTGTCCAACGCAGCCGTCTTATGCAAGTTGGTGCGATCCTGCGTCAACTAGCAGTATCCCATGCACGCATATAAATTCCTATTCGTATAATCGTATCCCAATCTCACGTGCTGTTGAACACCACAAGTGCCAGGGAATCAGTACCATCGGGCAAGCTTTGATCATATGGCAATCAATCAGGAGCAAGCAACAAGTGCCAGGGAATCATTTTTTCTTGATCTAGGCGTGAAGGTGCTTATCACGATTAATTTTGATGCCGCAGGATTCATCTTTTACACCTGAATGTGATGAACATTTGAAGCCTAAAGTAGGTATGATATTTGAGGGACTTCCTTTTTTCTGGGATTTGCTCTTTTCAGTGGAAGGTTTGAGGGAGGCCGTCGAGGAATTCTACAAGTCATATGCACATCATGTGGGTTTTGGAGTATGTGTCGGGCAACAAAAGAAGACAGAGAATCAGCTTATTCGGACTAAAAGATTTATGTGTAATCGAGAAGGATTTATGTCCAAAAACTATGAGGAGATCGCCAAATGGTTCTATTTGATACCAAATTTGTCCAAGCAAAGAATGAGTTGATAAGAGATTTGTTTCATGTACTGAATTCATGTAATGAATGAGAATGTGTATTTTTGTACAGTCCCTTTTTTTCTGTTGTCAATCTAGCTTCCTATTATTTCCTGTAACTTGGTGTGTGGTGAATGGAGTAGCAGGCTAGCAGGTGAAATGGCATGTATCAGGTGACCTATAGGTTTTTGTATTGAGCTGTTTAAATGTTAGTCAACTCTTAGTTTCTATGACCTGTGCCCATGTAGTGGCAAACTATCAAGCATGGTTGCATTCAAAATTTAAACATGACCATGTTTGTTATCCAGTAATTTTATCTCTATCATAAATTCAATCACAATTGCCAGAGTATATCCTCATGCCAGCTTGTTAAATAGCTGCAGCAGGCTGGGATTGTAGCTACCAGCCTACCACTAAACTCAAAACAGAACAAAGTTGTGCCCAAGCATCCTCACAATTCAAAGAGAGAAGTTTATTCATGAACATAAAGTGTGGACAATCAATTACAGCAGCATACACCACCCACACCTCTGTGTCTAATGTACGTCCCAATGACATTGCCTGCATCCTAGGAGCCGAACCAACCAGCCATCCTATTGACATCAGAACAAAGCCTGAGCAAGTGCAAACCATCTGAAGAAATAGGCTTTCGCCCCGCTATATTAATATAGCAACCACCCGATACAACAATGAGGCCACAGCTGGGGCAAACAGCACATATACACCCAAAAGAAAATACAGAGAAGAAAGAAGAGAAAACAATGCCAACATTGGCGGATCAACGAAAACAAAAGTGACTCGCAACCGCTGCGTCCTCTCCGGCAAAGTCCCACCACCACCCTAGCACTCGGAATCGCCGCGTACCAAACAACACCTCCAAGAAGGAAACAACGACGACGCTGCTGTTGCCCGGACATGTCCTAGGGTTTCCCCCGGTACGCTACAGGTAGTGGGGAAGAGGTACTCCCGACGCCCTTCAGGAAGGAACAGCGACACTCGCAAGCGCCACCGCGTCGGTGTCAAGATGACAGGGATTTCTCCCGACCCCCAAAAAACCACATCCCTGGACAATCCGAAGCGCTCCATCCGTCTTGCCACCCACCAACAAACGCCACCACGGAATTGAAGTCACCATTGTCGTATCACCATGGTACTCGCTGCGAGGCCGACCAAACTGTGAAGAACCCGCCGTAAACAAGGAGCGGCAGTACCACATCCACGCGGGAGGGACCAGCCTCCACCATCATAGACGGTAGCCGACCGGACACGGCAGGCAAGAGCACACCAAGCCACCATGGAGCTAGAGGGCGGCAGCAGCAGAACCACCTGGAGGGCATCCTCCACCGCCAGCGGCGGTGCCGACCGGACGCGGCCGCAGAGACACACCAGGCCGGGAAGGCCCAGCCGGGCCCAGGCAGGCCCGTGAAGTCTCCGCCGCCACGCTGCAACACGTAGGTCACCGCCGCCGCTACCCTCATCGGCTCCAAAGGCCCGGCCGAACTCAGAAGAATCCGCGAAGCTCCCGCCCGCCACGCTGCAGCAGGCGCGGCGTCGTCGCCGTCGCTCCCGTCACAAGCATCGTTCACCAGTCCAATCGGTGTAGCAGGACGAACCAGACCTGCCTGACCCAGATCGGGCCCAAGGGCCCAGATCTGGGCCTGCAGGGCCCTGGCCGCGTCCGTGCCACTCCAGCCACCAACGGCGGCGCCGTCGCTGCTCGTACCATCCGCAGCGTCGAAGAGAGTACGCCGAGTCGGACCGCCGCCGCCTGACCACACCGCTCGTCGCCGCGCCAGCCCGCACCAGGACGCCGCCGAGCAGGGAAAAGCAGGGAGCCGCCGCCGCCGGCGCCGCCCGGGACGAGCCCGGGACGCACGCCGACGACGGCCGCGGAGGAGAGGAGGTGGGGGGGCGCTCGGCTAGAGGGGACGGCGGCGACCGGTCGCCCGCGCGGGGGGCGACGCGGTTGCGAGAGAGAAGAGGAAAAGAAGTTTCTAGGCGCAAACCATCCAGCCATGCCATTGCCAACTTCCTAGGCGCTGGAACAATCTTGCAGAAAACAACTAGCAGACCATCACTTGACCAACATAATTCATCTGAATCTGCAGTTCAGTTGGTGAGAACATTCAGTTAAGACCGTAAAAAAACATTCAGTTAAATCTCACGAATGCAAAAGCAATTGGGCAGAGTTTGAATGAAATCAAATCTGTTTGTCTCATGGAAGAGATGGACGACTTGATTCATGGAGATGCGGAGGTCTTCCTTCGCGGGGCCGCCGTTGAGATCGTCACGTGCAGAGGCGACGGGACGCCACCAGGCTTGAAGTCAAGTTCCTCAGCGCCTTCTCCAGCAGCAGATCGCCGTCGGCGTCGGCGGCGGCGGCGATGGCGTAGAGGATCTTAGGCTACCTGCACCAGTGTAGGATCTTGAGGAGTATGGCAAAGGCGGCGCCGGCCTTGGAGCTCATGCGGGAGGCTCATGCCCTTGTCCGGCAGCAGGGGAAAACGAGGCCATTAGCCCTCGATTTGGTGTGGGTCATGGCTCACGGGTGGTGTTTCAGGGATTGGAGATTTAGGGGGGTTTTCGCAAATCGCGGTGTTGGTTAAGTACTTAAGTGTGGAAGCGGGCATGTAAATGCAAATATGTTTCGACCCAAACGTGAGGCACACGATCTAGATCGCTCGGCCAGAAACCAATAGATGCAGGGATACACGATGTAGTTGGATTCTAAGGATATGTTGTCATAAAAAATGCCAAAAGTAACAACAATTACAAACAGGTACTCGGACCACCTACCTACGTCTACAAGTACTAGAGCGAGTCGAAAGCGTGCCGCCGTCCTTACCCCTCCCTCACTGGAGGGGGTACGTAAAGGTTGTCGTAGTAGAGTTTGATGTAGTATACAGACGGGAAGTCGTCGTACAAAGACCCCCGAAAGACGAACACACCATAGTAGCAACCATCACTAATTATGAAAATCGTAGATCAGAAAAGCTAGACTTGCAAATACACGAACGAACACGAAAACAAACTGGATCTCAGAAGATCCGTCAGACACACAACTCCACGCATCCTCCAACGGTGTTAAGCGCACCACCGGAGCGAGGATAGGACGGGGAGAACCTCACTATGCCTTAAATATGTTGCTGCTGCCACACCATTTCAAAGAAGATACCAAAATAATCTAAAAAGAACGAAACGGAAACCTTCCCGTCGGCGAGGGGCCGCGATCCGCCGCACCTCCATGGCCCGATGGGTCGCCGGAGCCGGTAGTTCCGGTAGCTTCACCAGAGAGAAGGAGAAACCCTAGATTGCTTTGATCTATCTGCCTATGTATTCCCTGTGTAACTTGTATCGTTTTGGTGACACACGAGTCTAAAACTAATAGCGATGCCCATCACGAAGAACATTTACAGCGCATTACCTATTATCGCCGTAGGCATGCAATTGATCTACCGAGATCCGACAAATGACAACACGATGATGACATCGAGATTTGTCAAATCTGCGGGGCATGACTACGGGCTCCTCCCCTCTGGTACCGAAACATGAGTGTGTCCTAGGCGTCGACACATTTCACCGCCTCCCCAGGGACGGAGCCAGCTCTCAGGCTTGGAGGGGGCAGAATCTTGTTGGAGGGGGCAGAGATGGCTTAGAATAGCTAATATGAGCATAAGTATTAGGAAATTTGTGAAGAAAATCTGATTGTTGGGGGTGGCTAAGCCCCTGCTCGTCCCCCCTTCCTCCGTCCCTGGCCTCCCCTGCGTGCATGTTACTATCAAATCATCATGTGTTGCATCGTGTGGTGCGTCCCTGATTATATATGATGCCGGTCTATAAGAGTTCGACTCTTATTCCATCCACACCTAACACAACTCGACATTCTACTTAACCTCTTGGACAAATATTGGACACAATCTCAGACATCACCCAACAATTACCGGCACCGGGAGTAAACGGGTAGAGGCCTTGGCCTGCAGTTTCAGGTTGGTGCGCACGCATGCACCGTGTTGGGGGGAGCCTTGCACGCAACGCACGTCGGGCCACGGTCACCGACGAAGAGGGCGAGAGGGGGATGGCCGGCGAGGAGGCGTGCGCCAGAAACGCACGTACGATCGCGGCTTGCTCTGGCTGGCTGGCTGGTGCTGGTGGTGGTCGTCGTCGCGTAGCTCGAGATCGAGGCATATATGCACAGTCTGCATGCAGGGAAGGGATACCGATGGATGGAGACGACAGCACTTGTCTGGTCACGCAGACGCAGCGCACGCACTCGGGTCGGCTGATCTCTGCTCTCTGGGTTATCGCCATGCCCTGATCGCGTCTCTGGCTACGCATCGGGGTATCGCACGCACGTCAAAGATGCCGTCACTCTCGCTCCCCCTCCTGCCTGGCCGGCCGGCCCCAACACACTTCCGTACCCACCGTAAGGTAGATGCTCATCCGTTTGCAATTGTATGAATCCGGTGATCAAAACATATTTGGCGACAGTAAAAGTTATTTGCACGTTACAAAACACAAAAGTTGCACATTTAAGTGCGATCTAGGTCTTCCGGATCAAACAATGGCGACAGGTTGTGCCGTTCTCCCTCTCCGTAGGTATCGTTTTGGAGTAGGCGTTGGAGGGGTCTGGAGGTGAGAGCGGTATGCCATAAAAACACATCGACAACGACGTGTCTCTGTGAGGTGGCGCAGGGGGGTATCGGCGATGGACTCGCGCAGGGCAGGTCTGACAAGGCCATTGCTTTGGTCCCTCATGAATATGTGTTGACGGTAGATGGCAACGACGACTTCTGAAGCGTGCACATATGATGCGTGCTGAGCTGCTGAACCTGTTTGTGCTCCCGGCTCGTTATTGGGCATCTAGGTGAGGCCCCCAAATTTACATGATGCGCTTAGTTGTGAGATTAGGATACACGGCTCTGATCATGGCCACCTCCTTCATCAAGTTTATAGGTGTTGCAACAGTTGTCGTGAGAAAGGTGGTTTTGGATGTATTTTTTTAAGGTGTTGACGAATAATATTCAAAAAAGAGGTATGCATCGCGGTATCGCACGCACGTCAAAGATTCGGTCGCTCTTCTCCGCCGCCTGCATGAGTGCCCGGCCTCGACTACTGTACCCACTGTAAGGTAGATACCCTTCCTTTGTACTTGTATGAATCCCAGTGATCAAACATATTTGGTAAAAGTAAAAGTTATTTGCACAATACAAAAACACAAGTTGCACATTTAAGTTCGATTAGGTCTTCCGGATCAGACGACGGCGAGTTCTCCCTCATGGGGGCGTTGGAGGGGTCCGGAGCTGGAGCGGTATGCCATTTAACGCATTGACAATGAAGTGTCTAGGTGGCATGGCGCAGCGGGGTCTCAGCGATGGATGTGCGCATGACGGTAGCGCTGCTGGCGTCCTAACAACGTCGACAGAAGGTCTGACAAGTTCATTACATTGCTCCCTCCTGAATATGGGTTGGCCGTAGACGGCGACGACGATGACGTAAGGAGCGTGCGCATATGGTGCGTGCTGAGCTGCCAAACCTCTTTGTGCTCCCGGCTCGTCATTGGGCATGTTGGTGAGGTCTCCGGATTTAAATGATGTGTGTAGTTGTGAGGTTAGAACACACAGCTATGATCATAACCACCCCCTTCATCAAGTTTATAGGTGCAACAATTGTCGTGAGGAGGTGGCTTTGGAGTTATGATCGATGTATTTCTTTGTAAATTTTCGATGAATAATATAACAAAAAGGGTGTACCATTTTGAAGCATAGACTGAGGGTTCAAGCTCAATTTCACAAAACAAAAGTGCAACCGACAAAACAAATTAAGTAACAAGAAAACATATTTTAATCCTGTAAAAAATTATTTGGTACACTTAATTACCACTATACATGTTAAATAATAGTAGTTGCACATTTCAAAATGTGCAAATAATATATTGAAAGTTCAATACAAGTGTTTACCTTACAAATATGGAAACAAAATTATATAGTTTTATAATAGAAATATAATAGTTGTACAGTCTTTAAGGGTCTCTTTAGATTGTAGGATTTTTGTACGAATTTTAGAGGATTTCAATCTTTAGTAACTTTTCCTATGGAATGCCTTTTAAGCATATGATTGAGCCTATAAATTTCCTACTCAATCCATCCATATGTACCCAATTGCATAGGAATCTGAACATGAGCTCTTACCTCATTTTAATTTTTCTTTGAGAAGTTCAATAAACTTGTAGTCCGTCTCTCTCTACTATCTTTTATCAGTCCTCCATAATTCTTGTGTTTCTTTCATGTGAACCATTCAAAGACATCGGTTACAGAAGTCCTACATTGTGAAATCATGCGTTTCTTCTATGCCTAGGATCAAGCGATTTCTTCAAAACAAGAATCAATTAACAGTGGAGAAAATAAAAGAAATCAAAGACTTGTGGAACATACGCTCTCGAAGAAACAATCTTGGTGCTGCCGCCTGGACCCAGCCGGACGTACGGAGGGCAGCCGTGAGCGGCGCCGGGCCGTCCCGGCGCCGCATCGATGCTGTAAATTAAGTCCCGGGCGGCGTCCCACCTGTATCGCCATGGATCACCTTATCGTCGTTGTCTCTACGTGCGTAGCTACGAACAGTGGCGAGACAGGCAGTAGCATGAATGGTATCCCTATTTGGCCTGCATTTCCCTGTACGTGCTCGATCGCTCGCTTATCAATCCACACACGATTTATGGCTAGCGGCCGGCCAGTTATATATACAAAGCTGGGTCAATGTATATGTAGGCCTTCCCTTGAGCAATCAATGGCCGGTCATCGGCCGGCGTCGACCGAGAATTTTTGCAATGCATGCGTTGCGGTGGCCGGTGGCGATGAGCAGCTCAACGGCAATGTACAAAACTACTCGTAGATGTCTTCCGGCATGAGTGCATGGAGCAGCAGCAGCAGCAGCAGCAGCTAGCTTGCGCGCGGAGCACGAGGCAGGGCATGCATGCGTGCCGCCGGCGGCGGCGCAGACACGCACGTCGCCGCCGATCGGATCCACATCGATCAGTCTGGCATCTGGACACGACGTACGACTCGACGCTGCGCGCGCGCGCTAGCTCGAGGAGGAAGACGACAGGATCGATCAGCGCAACAGTTGCTAGCTAGCGAGCTCTGCCGGCCGGCCTTGCACGATCGACTGGACAGCGGATGCAAACGTGGAGATTTGTGTTTCTGTGTGCATGGATAAATAGATGGATCGCCGTCGTCGTCGTCGTCTATATGGCGCCCGCCGGAAAGTTGAGACTGTAGCCGTGCTCTGTGTGCACATACGAGCTAGCTAGCGTGTGCGGGCGTGCATGCATGCATGGGTACGTGCGTACTAGGTAGGGGTCCGGCCGACGGATGGAATGGTTCACTTCATGCATGCTCCCCGTCGATCCATCACTCACCGTGGGGTCGACCGACCATGGACGGCCAGGTAGGCCTACCGGCGATTCTCTCTCACAATCGAGGGGAGAATTGCCAAATTATTGCTGGCGTAAAAGTCGTCTGAGAAATAGGAAAACCATACCGAGATGTTTCTGTATCTAGAGCATCTCCACCAGACGGCTCCTAAATATGGTCCGGCGTCACCCAAAACAGACACCATTTGGGTGGTGACAAACACATGTCCGGCCATTTCAAGGTTGCCTCCCCACGGACACCCCCAAACGGCACCCTAAAATTTAATTTTGTTTATTTCTTGACAAATTGCAACAAAACAACAACAACAAATCCGGCGAACACTTAAACGAGGTTTAACAAACTTACATTTGAAACATAAACGAAATTTAACAAGCCATATTTAAGTTTAAACTAAAGCCTAGATTCTAGATCTAGCGGCGTTGCCGGCAATGGCAAGCGAAGGAGGCTTATCCCGGCGCCGCCGTCCTCACTACCGTGAGAGAAGGAGGCCTATGCCGACGCCTTGCCAACCACTGCACGCCGGTGAGGAAGATGCCTATAGGGCATACCTCCACAAGTAGGGTCGAAAGGAAGGTGTCAAACTCATGGAGGTGGTACCAATGTCGAGGGTATGGAATCTCTGCACTAACCATCTAACCGGATTTTTTTCTTTATTTTTTTAATCTGTGTGAGCAGGGTCTCGAACTCGAGACCTCTTGGCTCTGATACCATATGGAATTCCTGCACTAACCATCTATCCCAAAAATCCGAACTGATGGAAAGGTCTATGCATTATATTAATATTTCAACAGAGGGAAGTAGTGAGTCGTGAGGAGAAAAGCGTGAGCTATTGAGGGAGATGGAAAGGAAGGGAGGTAGCGAGGAAGTCATGTAACTCCTTAATAAACAAGTTGCAAATCCTTAATCACGAGAAAACTTCTTAACTCTTAGAAGATGTTTGAACACGGTCAACCCGATGTTCGTCCAAGGTTACATATTTCTTATTATCAGAACAAATTATATATCCCTTGCATACAGGATTAATGAATTTTCATTGGACGGTGAACTTTTAAAAACTGCTATAAATTTGGAAGGATCAATAAATAAGGCTTCCTTAATTAACTGAGCCCCATATCGCTCACTTTGGCGGGCATCTGGTTGCACTCTGCTACTTAGTAGGTTTTACATTTGAGAATAGTCTGTCGAGGTATTGTCATCTAGGGTTACCAACGAACAGTAGTAGAGAAAGATGTGGGTGTTTGGCGAGAGGGATTCCGATGACGGGATTGCACACACGGTCTTACCCAGCTTCAGGCTCCGCGACGGTGGCAGAGCCCTACATGCTGCTATAATTCACTATATGGTAGATATGTGTACAGGTTACAATGTGGTTGTGTGCTATGACTAAGCTTATGATTGTCTTGCCCTAAGGCTCCCGTAGGCCGGCTTATATAGGCGGCCAGACCTAGGGCTTACAAGGAAAGACTTAACCGACAAGTAAATAGAGTCCTAGACTAATACGGCTTCTGGCTCCGTCTTGTGCTCCAAGCCAGCTGGTCACTGGGCCTCGTCTTGGACTTCCCTTAGCCGGTTGTCTTCTTGCCTTGCGCTTCGGCCTGCTGGGCCACCTGGCCAAGCTGCAGGCTTTGCCACCTGTGGGCCACCTTGGCAGTCCGGCTTAACTCCAGTCCGTGGGGATACCTATTTGGTATATCCCCGACAGTAGCCCCCGGAAGGGTTTAAGTTCTCCAGCTATCGGTTCGTTGATGTAGATTCGTCTAATTCGCCTTCTGTTGATTAGGCGGCTGTAGAGAGCTTGAAGCATTCCTGAAAAACCAATAAATTTTATCCGAATAAGCCGGACGAAAATAAACCAGCCATAACCGTGTCACTCTTTGTCAGAAGAGCCTTCAGTCTTGTCAGCTTGGTCGTCGTCTTGGTTGGGCAGTTGTAGAACTTGAAGCTTTGCAAAAGAAATTATCCGACATGTAATGCCGAACTGTGGCCGTCTGAGTGGGATTTAGGACGTGTCCGGTCTTAATATGCCGGCTTGTGTCCAGTGGAACACGTCCAAATTCCAAGCTTCCGAAGTAGACCGCGTCCGGTCCGCTTTCAGAATTGAGCTGTGCCCGATGGTGCCGGCTAGTGTCCATTGGAACACAGTCAATTTGCATGCCTCAGAGCCGAGTTTATTCCAAGCATTAGATGAAGAAAAAACTTCATGTCCTGGTGGATGTAGCCCCCGAGCCTCATGTCGGCTTATGAAGTAAGGCGGCATGAGACTCAGTAAATTCAATGGTTGTAGCCCCCGAGGCTCATGTCGGCTTATGAATTATGGCAGCATGAGGCTCGACGCAGCCCCCGAGCAATCCATCGAAACTAAGTTTTAACAGACTGTAGCCTCCGAGGCTCATGTCGGCTTATGAAATAAGGCGGCGCGAGGCTTGATGAAAACATCTCACCGGGTAACAGGGCAATGCCAATCTGTTTAAAACCCAGGAGGCGGCTGAAGATAAGTCGTCTTGCAGGTGACGTCCTTGATGAAGCGGCAACAAAAACCCCTGCAGAATAAACAATAACTGCATTAAGCTGTACTTTTAATGCAAGCTAAATAATTGTAAGGCCTAAGTCGACAATTTTTTTTTTTTACAAAAACTTTGGGTTGCAGATTATCTGCGGTCCGCCCTTAAGTTTTCTGGCTTATGCACTTTAACCATATTTCGTGTGTTAGCAAACCTCTAGCACGGAACGTCTGCTGGGCAACAGGGATGCAATACCAAGCTGTTTAAATCCAGAACAAGCGCCGGCTTTTGGTGCCGAAACACCTATTTAGGCGACCCAGCACATAAGCGATCAGATGAATACTTTTAGGCGGACAAAACATTAGTTTGTAAGGCAACATGGCCAAAAAGCATCAGAAACATAGCCACTAGCACGAAGCAAATTCGGGTTGACATTGATAGCTTAGTATATATGATCATCGGGAAATAAAGGATGTCATGATCTCAAAGAACGAACCAGAATTTATTTCATGACCATAGGTAATGTTAACGAGAGAATTGCTGAAAAACTTAGCTTTTTGATGCTCTTGGCGTTGATGACGCGTAGGCTGAGATGCGGCGATAAGTAGGCCGCGACGACAAAATAAGCCAGAACGTAATGACGAGTAGGCCATGACGGATCCACCTAAGCCGGACGTGACGTAGATGACGATGAACTCGTCTATACCAGAAGAGAGAGAAAAAAATTAACCGTGACGCGTTGGCGTGTAAGCCGGAACTGCGACGATCAATACATCGTGCCGCGTCAGCAATTAAGCTGGAACGCGACGACGGATACGCCAAAAGACACCATGACGCACTAGCAATTAAGCCGGAACGCGATGATAAATACTCCGGAAAGGCGTCGTGCCGCGCTTAGCGATTAAGCCGGAAATGCAACAATGAATACGCCGGAAAGGTGTCTTGCCGCGTTAGCCATTAAGCCGGAACGCGACGATAATTACATCGGAAAGACGTCTTGCCGCGTTAGCCTTTAAGCCGGAACGCGACGATAAATACGCTGAAAAAATGTCGGTAATGATGAATTCGTCTAAGGCGGACGTGGCAGCAAGCCGGACGTCGCGTGGGTGACGATGAATTCGTCTAAACCACAGTCTTACCGCGTTGGCGTTTAAGCCGGAACGCGACGATTAGTGACCAAAATTCTGACATGAATTGTCATTCTGGCTTGATTATACGTGAGATGTTGACTCCCACGTAAATTATCATGCATGTGATTGTCGCTGTTTGCCGAAAAATCCATCTACGCTCCGGCCGCCAAATCCATGCGTGCATTGGTACTCCCATCGCTAGATGCTTTGTCATGTGGTTAGCTGATTTGATTAATCCTCGTATACCACGTACACGATCTCCATATAGATCTGAACTTGAACCACACCAAGCAGAATTTTGGCCACCATGAGATCGAGTTGATCTAGCTTCAGATGCCCGCGATGGTGTGTGCCTTCTGCTTGGACATGCGCGATGGCAGCTTCTATTGTTGGGCAGCTTCTGGATGCAATCTTCCGGCGTGAATACAGCGAGATGTATGCGAAGTGACAAATCTTGACGACGAGGGTGGCCGTCAAAGGACAGTCTTCACTCGCCATAGTGACGGCGGCGAAGCTACACGCTGGCAGCCCCAGGCCCCAGCACACCTTTGTCCTCGGCGTGGCTCGCAAGCTAGTAGAATTGTAAGGCGGCAGTGATGATGGCTGCAGGCCGGTCGCGTCGCGATGCAGGCATGATGCCGTCTTGCCTTGCGTTGCTGGCACTCGGTTCATGCTCTGAAGCCGTCCGCAGACTTTGGAGATAAATACCGTAGAAAAGTTCTTGATCTCATATGAGGTCGTTGGAGTAGCCGTCATTGTTGATGACGAATTTAGGCGAATCAAAACGCGTTATCTAGCCAGATGTGATCTGGCGACGATGACGACATTGAACCTGTCGAATTAGATCAGCTGGTCAGATGCAATCCGACCGATCTTGCCGTCGAAGATGATGTTCCAGCCAGATGCGATCTGGCCGAAGATGACGATGGATCCCGCCCGGATCGTAGCTCCAGGCGCCTTCTGCCCCACGGTGGGCGCCAACTGTCGAGGTATTGTCATCTAGGGTTACCAACGAACAGTAGTAGAGAAAGATGTGGGTGTTTGGCGAGAGGGATTCCGATGATGGGATTGCACACACGGTCTTACCCAGCTTCAGGCTCCGCGACGGTGGCGGAGCCCTACATGCTGCTATAATTCACTATATGGTAGATATGTGTACAGGTTACAATGTGGTTGTGTGCTATGACTAAGCTTATGATTGTCTTGCCCTAAGGCTCCCGTAGGCCGGCTTATATAGGCGGCCAGACCTAGGGCTTACAAGGAAAGACTTAACCGACAAGTAAATAGAGTCCTAGACTAATACGGCTTCTGGCTCCGTCTTGTGCTCCAAGCCGGCTGGTCACTGGGCCTCGTCTTGGACTTCCCTTAGCCGGTTGTCTTCTTGCCTTGCGCTTCGGCCTGCTGGGCCACCTGGCCAAGCTGCAGGCTTTGCCACCTGTGGGCCACCTTGGCAGTCCGGTTTAACTCCAGTCCGTGGGGATACCTATTTGGTATATCCCCGACATAGTCCCAGTTCTGTTTTTTTGTTAATCAATACCATGATATGTTATAGTACCGAAAAGTACATGATAGAGATACATGAGATGACTACAACGACTATAAAATAAAGTATAAAAGAAACAAGCAAATGTTCGAGATTTTCAAACTCTTTCTTCAGGCAACGGTACAAAAATGACATAGATATCAAACCATAGACCTCTAAATATCAACGATATTTTTCCATGATTTAATTTTGAGCAGCAATGCTAAGTCTCCATGCACACACACAACCATTAAAGTAATGAATCGGTAAAAACATCGGCAAGAGTAACATTACCCGTATTTGAGGCAAAAGCAACCGAACAGACTGTTCGACGTTGCTGGGAGCTGAGAGAACGAATCACCATTGTCGATGACGTAGCAGCCGGGACAAATATTGCGAGGACAATCCTCCTCGTGACAACATCTGAGAAAAATATCCAAAAATGATCATGCATGTCTTTTTCTTGGAAAAAATAAGTTAACTGAGCTTAACCGTTGACAAACACTTTAAAGAACCATTGAGTTGTCTTTTGTTCGTGGCTTAGGTACGTCAAATGCGCAGGATGATTTCTGTTCAAAAAAAAAAAATGCGCAGGGTGATGGTGCTCCATGTAACTAGTGTCTAGTGGTCCACTACTTACGAACGTACGGCTAGATTTTTGGGTCCTGCTCGTTCGGCTTTAATTAGCAAGTCAGATCTCGAGAATATGAATCTGTAAACACAGGCACGCGTACGCAGACATCGATCCGCTTAGATCCATGGCGACAGTGCTGATTCATATCACAGTGAAACACGTAGGGTCAGAGGATGATGAGGTCACTCATGCATGTTCAGTTCGATTTGTATCTACTCCCTCCGTTTCAGAATATAAGAATGTTTTAGCCATTTTTTACATGCACATGCATACATATGTATCTAGACACATTTTAGTGTGTACTCTTTTTTAGTTCGAATTTAGATAATATGTGTGCCATCTAAAACATCTTATATTGTGGAACGGAGGGAATATTGACAGACACTAGCTCATCACATGATACAAATTGGCTGTTCTCATTCACGTTTATGTTTATGGAGGCATGCATTTTTGCATGACTCTTATTTAGATTTGCTAGCACACATGCGCCTGAAATTTTGCCAAAATTTAGTTGATCGGTTGCCTACAGAGAATACAGGAGACAAAGATCGAGCCCAAGCTGAGATGGGGACACCACAGCCAACCACGGCATCGCTGGCGACGCCAAGTCTGAAACGGGCGGGGAAAGGGGACGCCACAACACCAGTGTGGGTGCGGGGGCTGGTATTCGCCGGCGCTGGAGAAGGGCCGGCTTTAGGTCTTGTCTGGAGGGGTGCCCTAGAGAGGCCCTTTGTAACATCCCAAGTTTTTCAAAAAGTTGAAAAATCAGAAAAATTTAAAACTTTTGAAAACTATTATGTATTTTGCTTTGAAAAGAAAATTCATGCATACATTCATCATCATATAGCATTGTTTGCATTCTGTTATTTCAAAAGTGGGAAATAAATTTCCACTTGAAAACATATTTAAGAAAATATATTAGTAGAGCAATTATGCTCCAATTTTCTTTTGACTTTTAGGTATTGTTCTTTTAATGGTTGCTTGTGAATTGATTGTATTTGTTGAAATATATATATTTGTAAAATGTTTATCTGGTGGTATTTAAGTATTATTCAAGCCACATTTGATTTGTTTTAAAACCTATTTTCATTTTGACATCTAGTGTCATATTGTTTATTAAAACCTAGTTTGAAAATCAAAATGATTTTCTATTTGAAAAAGTGTGTTTGGGTTGTGTTTTGTTTGTATGTTTTGGGAAATGCTATTTGAAAGTTTCAAAACAAAGAGTTTGATTTTACAAAATTATAGAAATTGGTTTGAATCCAAAAGGATTCATATTTTAAAAGTTATGGATTTTAGAAAATTTTCAGAAAAGGAAAAAGGAAAAGGTTTTGAACAAAAAAAAACAGCCGACCCAATTGGGCCAAGCCCATCTCTTCTCTCGCACGCGCAGCGCGCTAAAGCCCAGCAGTCGCCCAGTGCCAACCTCGCTCTCCCCTCTCTCTCTCTGAGGCACGGGACCCGCACGTGACGTCACCCGTGACGCACGCCTTCAACCTCCAGCGCGTATTCCGTCCGGAAGAACTCCGATCCGTTCACGACTCGAATCCAAGCCGTGCGGGTCACGAAATCCGTCTGATGCACCCCTATATAAACTCCAGCCCCGCCGCCTTTTTCCGCACCGAAAACCCTATCAATCTCGCCACCAGGCTGCTCGCACGCAAGCTCGTCGCCTGCCATTGCCGCCGGCGTGGTTCTTCGATTCCGGTGAATCACGGAAACCCCGAGCCCTCTCTCTCCTGTCCCATCTCCTTTGTTACGTCCGTGCGCACCCGTGTGAATTATTTTGTGATTTATTATGCACCAGATCGACGCATCCTTGATCGACCGAAGCTTGTCGGAGCCACGGCCACTCCGTCCGCGACACCCCGCCGCTCCAGCCCACGCGAGTCGACGCCAACCCCGCCAGCTTCTTCCCACGACGCGCGGCACCGCGTCGTCATCTTCTCCAGCCAGGAGGACCACCGGAGCCTCGTCGCCGTCACCCACCCGAGCCCAGCGCCACCGCCACGCCATTCCCCGGAGAGGTCGTGCCGCCAGGTTTGGTCAACCCTTCTTCCTCCGTTCGATCTAAATTGGACGCGTTAGATTAGATCGTTAGCTGAATCGGTATAGATCATTGTCAGCCGTTAGATCTAGGATTAACGACCCAGATCCAGTCAAAAGAATTCAGCAGCCCAGTCAGCGTCGATGCCTCGTCAGCGCTCCGTCATCGCCAAGTCAGCAGGTCAACATCCAAGTCAGCAGTCAAAGTCAGCTGTCAACCAAAGACCGGCAATTTTGCAGAAAGACCCCTGCAACTTAAAACAATCATTAATTTTTAATGGCTCGGCCAATTTTCGCAAACTTTATATTTTGGGAAAGCTTAGGACTTGTAAAAACTTTTGGCATAGTTATTTTTAGGTTTTGTCAAAATTATTTTGGTTGATTTTTAAAAGTGCTTTAAATAGTATTTTGATTATAAATTGAGTTTAAAAATAGATTTTTGAGCAAACTCTTTTGCTATATTTTTGTATGCCTAAGTATTGGCCGTAGGATTACTCTACTATTTTAGTAAAAGTATTTTCATTGATTTTTGAGTAAATATTGACTAAATGCTTTTTAGGTGTTATTTTAATAATTAAAATCTATTAAACCTATTTTTCTCCTTATATTCGAGTTATAAAATAACTTAGTATATTTTGGAGACTTTAGTACTAAAAGTACTTAGAAATACATTGTCTCTCAAAACAAAACTATTTCTTCCTTAGGAAAATTTTTGATAAGTAATTTTTTTGACAACATTATTTCCTTAGAAAAATCTCAACATCTTAATAGTGCTAAATCTCCCCCTAGAAAAATTTAGCATCTTGAAAACTTAGTTGTTTTATAATATTTTCCTAAGTGATATTGTTTGACAAGTGTTAGTCCTTAGAAATTTTATCAACTATTGTTTTGAAGTATTTTCCTTAGAAAATTTAGCAACTATGTTTTGTTTACTTTTCCTTAGAAATTATTTGGACTTATTGTTTGACCTTTGGTCCTTAGTCATTTTTGGACCATCTTGTTTGTCTTGCATTAACTTAGAGCATTTTCATAAGCATGGCATGCATATCAAGTCCTTAGTAATATTTTGGTACCTCTTACATGACTTCCTCCTTAGAAATTTTTGCTTTTGACTCTCCTAGTCAAAAACCACTAAGACAGAAATTAGTGGAAATCAAAGAAGGACTTAGCATGAAAACAAGACTCCAGAAGCATCTCTAAGAAGAAAGGACTTAGAAGAAATCAAGAGGAAGTTCATGAAGACCAACCAGCTACATTTTCCAAGTCTTCCTTCCCTTCCACTCTTTTCTTCCTTCTTCTCTTAAACTTCTTGGTGAATATTCTACAATCAAGACCATCCTTGATGCTGCCAACATCATCAAGTCTTCAGAACCATCAAGTCTACAGAATTAAATGAAGTCAAAACACCAAGAAGAAAGCTACAAGGAAGCCTGGAGAAGATTCTTGGAAGACCAACTACTTCTGTCTTTCTATTTTTGTCTCACTTCGGACATAGATCAAGTCCTTGGTGTTTAAGACTAAGTTCCTAGAATGCTAATTGAAGACCATTGAAGATCAATGAAGCTACAAAGGAGTTGAAGATTATTTGAAGACCAAAGTTGTGAAAACTTAGAATAACCTTACAACTTTTCAAGTTGTTTTATCAAGTTTACTTTAGGATCAACCTAGACCTTGCCTTAGCTAAATGGGATATTGTTATTTATGTCTTTCCCTTATTTTTGTTTTCATGTCTTTCATACCAAAATTATTGTGTCATCCTGCATCTCATGCATATCATATTTTTCTAAGTGTTGCATTTATGATTGTGTGTTTATTTGTGATTTATTTGACTTGTTAGAAATTCCGGAGAGAGACGAAAGTGGTTGCAACTGCTACTACTACACTCCTGTTTGCCAAGGCAAGTGGCACACCCCCATAAATTTCCTAAGTATTTTCTATGCATGACTTAGTGTATTTCTTTATATGCATGTGTTGGATAGTATTGCTATGCTAAAACCACTATCTCCTCTACACTAGTTGTGTCTAGAATCCTATTGATAACTTAGTAGAATTATTGATGCTATGCAAAAGTGTTTTATTGAAAAGTTAAATTCTACTAAGTTAATTTATCACCTGGGTGGACTTGGTTTTGAAAAGATGATGGAAAGGTTGAGTGTCATCTCTTAGGGGTGACCTCTAATGCCACCCAGGGTATTAAGGGGCCAATGTTTTCTCTAAGTGAAGATTGCTTACCGTGCAATCATTAGTCATATGGGCTCTGACTTGATGGATTAAGTTGCGTGGACTCGTCCCGTCTTGATAGGTGGTGGTAGATGGTTAGAATGGGAACGGGTCAAGGCGGCATGGGATGAGGAAATGCTTCTGAAAAGTCTTGTCTCAACTCTCTCCTTTTCCTTAGCACAAATTGAGTGCTTGAGGATAGTTTGGGTTTGTTGGGTCTAATGGTGAAAGTGCACAACCTCTGCAGAGTTAAAAACTAAGTACTTAGCCGTGTCCCCGGTTACAGACAATTTGAGCAGCTGATCAAGGATTCAACGGAGGCTTCATCATTCCAATTTCGAAAGTAAAACTTGATGGTGAACAAGGGTAGATGAGACTATGGTTTTATACCATATCGTCTCCAACTTTTGAAGAAAATGTTTTACAAAGTGTTAGGCAAAATTGGCTATTATGCAAAATAGCCTTGAAACTCCACCAGCCAAATATGCATAGAGGCTATTAGAGTTATTCCATTAAGTGTCCACATAGTGTCACTTGCCAGAATCATTTTTAATGGTTCTGACCCACTCTGTTGCAAAATTTTATTTGTTGCAGAAATTTCTGACGATGAGTAAGGTTACGTTTGGGTTTCGAGTCTGCAACCAACATGTTTTCGCCTGTGGCACATGCAAAGGATGAGGACTCCATGAAGATTTATTTCCGCTGCTTTACTCTTTCAAGCTAGCTATATGCTATGCAAGTTGTAATGAATATTTTACCAAGTCTGGATCATTCGATGTAATAATGATACTTTGTTGTGATACTACATCTTAAACTGTGTGTGCAAATGAAACGATCCAGGGGTTTGCACTATACACAGGTACCTTGCCATGTTTTAAGTGCAGGTACGCTACACCCTTACGACACGATATAAATAGAAGGGTAGCAGAAGAGAAAATGAAGGGGGAAAGGGTAGGGTGCCGACCAATGTCAAGCCAACTCATGAATTCGGAGAAAAACACGAAATCAAACAACGAGTCAAAAACCAATTGTCAACTTTAACTACAAATATAAACTCTGCATCACAGGAGTCATGCAAAGTTGCCAACACTTATGGTCAATAGATAAACGATTCTTCTCAACAAGTCCTTTTCCATCTTCCTCACAAAAAAGAAGAAAACTGTACCAGACTAACAGCACAACAGCACGCCATATCTCTTGTTATTCAACCATAAACTTCTATATATCCTGCATGAAAAGGACCACCCCAAATAGTCAGCTTCGTGTCCCTACACGTAGTAACGTTTCCAGATATTGCGACGGATTGACACCGATCCGCATGTTGCTCATGCAAACGCCATATATGAAAGTTATAGGGGACAAGTACCATCCCCTGGGCCAAATCGCTTGACCACATCCACACCCGAAGGAAGGCGGTCTCGCAGCAACTGCCACGTAAAGATCTTAATCTTCAGTGGCATAGGGGCCTTCCACAAGTGGGAGGTCCACGGGAGCACGGGTCCTCTAAATAGGGCCCGGTAAGCAGAACCGACTGTAAAGCATTTCGAGGGCGAGAGGGTCCAAGAAACACTATCCGGGGCGTCCGATAGGGAGTATGGAAGGGAGGGCAACATGTTCTCCCACCTGTTGGCCTCGACCAGACCAAAAGTGCGGCGGAACCTAATGTTCCAGTGCCCATTATGGGCCGCATCCGCCACCAAGAGCATTGGGTTAGAGCAGATAGCAAAGAGCTCCGGGAACTCATACCTAAGTGGTCTTTCACCAAGCCATGAGTCTAGCCAAAACAGGGTACTCCCTCCGTCGCCTAGGAGAAGGTAGCCCCAAGCCGGATCTCATGTTTGATGGCTTGAAGAGATCTCCAAAACTGAGACCCCTCCTTCCTCTCACAGGCCATGAGGGGACAACCACGTAGATACTTGGCCTTCACTAGTTGAAGCCAAAGTCCCCCATCACCCCTCAGGATCCTCTAGACCCACTTCAACACTAGAGCCTCATTCATGCGACGAGAAGCCAAAATACCTATGCCCCCAACCTCCTTGGGGGCGCAAAGTTCCACCCATTTCACCATATGATACTTTTGACGTCCGTTAGCCGGCTGCCAGAAGAAGCGGGACAACTTTCTATCAAAGCTGCCATGTACCCCTCCGGTAGTATATATAACCCCATCATAAACATGGGGAGACTAGATAGGCAGGAGTCAATGAGAGTAGTCTTGCTCCCCTTGGATGTAAACCTCCCCTGCCACGGCGCGGCCTTCGACTTGACCCGCTCAACTAGCGGGTCTAGATCCTTTACAAGGATTCGAGTATCCGGACCGGCATCCCAGATAAGTCACTGGGAATGTGGCCAACTTACACTTAAGGTTGTCCGCGATCCGCTGTTGGTCCTCAGCCGAATAACTCAAGATCACGACCTCGCTTTTATCAAAGTTAATCTTGATGCCCGACATGGCCTCAAAGCAGAGGAGAAGGAACTTGAGATTGATGATGTCAAGTTCAGATCCCTCCACCATAATCATGGTGTCATCAGCATACTGGAGATGCGTCACACCACCCCCTGGGACAAGGTGTCCAACCACACCAGAGATGTGGCCAGAGGTCTTAGCTCTCTCTAAGACCTCTGCAAGGATGTCAACCGCAGAGTTGAAGAGCAAGGGGGAGATAGGATCCCCCTGTCTAACCCCACAAGTCGGCCTAAAATAGGGACCCACTTCCCCATTTATGTTAATGGCGGTGTTGCCACTCATAACTATCTGCATGATCCAACATATCATCCGATCATCAAACCCTTTCCGTTCCAGCGCCAAATGGAGGAACGCCCAGTCCAAGCGGTCGTATGCCTTTTGGAAATCTAGCTTAAGAAACACACCCTTCTGGCGCTGAGACTTAACCTCATGGATAATCTCATGAAGTGCTAAAATTCCATCATGGATATACGCCCCTTAAGGAAGGCGAACTGGTACGGGTGCGTTATGCGCTCCATAACAGGAGCTAGCCTAGTTGTGCACACCTTCGAAAAGATCCTATTGATGACGTTGAGGACCGTGATTGGTCTAAATTGGCGGATATCCGTGGCCCCACTATCTTGGGGATCAAGGTCACCACACCAAAGTTAAGGCGAGACATAACCAATGTCCAATATAAAATTCTTGGAACATTGGCATGATCACCCCCTTAATCTCCTCCCTGAACGTCTGGAAGAAGACCACCGGAAGACCATCCGGTCCAGGGGCCGAATTCGCCTTCATCTCCATTATTGCCCTCACCACCTCTTCCGGCAAGAATGGGAGGGTGAGCTCCGCATTCTCCATGTCAGAGACCCTGGCCCTCGCTGGCCAGAGGTCAACTGGCACGGAGACCCCAGAACGGGGACCCGCCGTGAAGAGCTCCTTATAGAAGGAGTATATGTGGGATGATATATCCCCTGGCGCCTCCAGGAGATGATCCCCTTCCCACAAGCATGGAATAGAGCATTTCCGACGACGCCCATTGGCGATCGCATGGAAGTAGGCCGTATTCGCATCGCCTTTGAGGATCCAGTTCTGGCGACTGCGCTGTCGCCAGAAAGTCTCCTCCCCCTTGTAGATCTCCATAAGGGAGTTCTCAAGGGCGTACCGCTGAAGCCACTCCTCAGCGGTAAGGCCAACAGAATCTGAGGCAAGGTCCAGGGTCTGGATCTCCTCTAAGAGAGAGGCCTTCCTCTGTCTCAGCTCAGCTCCCAGATTGGCACCCCAACCCCTCATGAATTGGCGTGCCATCTGGGCACAGTGGTGCCACACATCTACCGCATTATAAGCACGAGGAGGATGTGCAGCCGCCACCGACCACTTTAGTCGTACCGCTTCCTGAAAACCTGGCTGACCAAGCCAGAAGTTCTCAAAATGTAAACGGTTCAACCTCGGAGGTTGAGCTCCCCTGTTGAGAGGAGGAGAGGAGTGTGATCCGACCCAATCCTAGTGAGCGCCCTGAGGGAGCAAAGTGGATAGGCAACCTCCCAATCCACAGATACTAGGACCCTATCCAGCACACTCCGGACAGGGTCCACCCGGTTATTAGTCCAGGTGTATCTCGCTCCCACACGTCTGATCTCTCTAAGAGCGAGATCAGCAATACAATCATTGAACAACCGCATCCGCTGGAGGTCGACGTTCGCTGAGCTCTTGTCATTTGGGATCGAATCAAATTGAAATCCCCAGCAAAAACAAGCGGCGTGGAACATCGTTCCACCTTCGCACTAAGCTCGGCAAGGAACGCCGGGGACCTACTATGATCCGCAGGGCCATAGACGATAATGACCTCCCACTGAAAGGAGGTCCGCCTATGGGTGACAACATGCTCACAAAAAATTCCCCGCGATCCATATCCTCTACCTCGAATGTATCCTCCTTCACCCCAAGGAGGATACCACCCGAGTGTCCATTCGCTGGGAGCCATTGCCAAGCGAACTTATGCGGACTGAGCCCTGCAGCTCCTGAATAGAGAAGTCCTGTCAATCGTCTCCTGGAGGCAACGATATCTACGTCTTCCCGCCGCATGTACTCGCGCAGCTGATTACGCCGTCCCTCCTGCCCAAACCCCCTCATGTTCCAGTCGAATAACCTTATGGGTATATTCATTTGGAAACACTGGTGGGGGTAGTCCCCTTACGGGGGACAGAGCGGGCCCTACCAGAGGTCGAGGGCCGGGATGGCGCCTTGGGGGGTCTCCCCCGGCCCCCCCGCCTGGGGGGTCACGCAGGGAGTCTCCACCCTAGCAGGCAAGCTATCAGAGTTACTACTGGATCCAGTGCCGCCTGCACTGATCCCAGCAGCTGGGGCCGTCTCCCTCTCAAGCTCCGCCTGAGCTCGTGAGGCAGCGAGGGCCCCCTCATAGATCTCCTTTGCCTTGATCGCGGCTATCTGGTCCATCCGGGGGCCTCGCTCTCCCGGAAAACCACCCCGCAGTCATCAGCAACCTGTGACAAATGGTCCAAAGGGACCTCCTCGAGAACCGAAAACCTAGAACCAGAAGCTGAAATGGAAGGCTTGGGTAAGTGCGTACCTGGAATACTACGGCGAGCCGC
Source organism: Poa pratensis (assembly GCA_947311845.1). Lineage (NCBI taxonomy): Eukaryota > Viridiplantae > Streptophyta > Magnoliopsida > Poales > Poaceae > Poa > Poa pratensis. The sequence continues at coordinate 13,970,364 of CAMZMU010000105.1, read as the reverse complement.
AGTCAGCTGTATCGCCTGCTCCTCCACCGTAGGCACCGGCATCCCCAGCCCTCCGTGAGCAAGGGCCAGCCTGGCACTGTGGCGGGACGGCTCAGAGGACGGGGGCTGCCTGGCACGACGCTGGGACGGGCCTGCGAATCCCCCACGGGTGTGTCGGGGAAGACCGTGAGAGACTCACAAGCACCAGTGGCTGGCGTCACCGGAACCTGGGGTGGCGACCCTGTCGGGGAGGTGGGGTGGAACCCGGCGAGAGGGTGTAGCACAGGACCCCGTAGAATGAGCCGACGAGGGCGGGGCAACCTCCAGCCCACGCTCCCATAGTCCTCCTCCACTGAGGCAGAAGGCTCCAGGCCTAGAGCTGTAGCGTCGAGCCCCTGCAAGCCAAAGTTGGAGCCGTACTGAGCAAGGGGGAGCTCCAGAGGCGCCAGAGCATCAGGGCGCGAGGCGCGGGGGCGGTCCACCGGAGCCAGCTTCACCAACGCACTGCTAGGGTGTCGATGAGGCTGGCGGGGAGGGCACAGGCGAAGATGCCTGTGTCGGGGCGACAGTGTGCGTAGTCGTCTTAGTAGAAGGAGCAGTGGTGGTGAGGGTAAGGGCGTCTGTCACAGAGTGAGTCTCGTGCGCCCCACCTGCACCAGGGTCGTCGGCGTCGTCGGCCGAGCTGTCGTCCTCAGAAGAGCTCCCTCCTCCTCCTGAGTTCCCCCCACCAGTGGCCTGGGGAGACGGAGAGCGCGGACGGTCCTCGTCAAGCTCCACGTGTAACATCGCCTGACGCTCTCCCCCTCCCTCCAAAGAAGAAGGACGGGAGGGTGCCGGGGATCTTGGCCGGCTCAGGGCAGAGCAGCCTGATCCGAACCGCACCAGAACTAGCTAGAGAGCGCTTATCAACCTCCACAAACCTGCCAATGGGCCGCACAATCAGCTCGAGGATGTGCTTATTCCTCGCCTCCTTTGGGACACCGTGGATCCGGACCCAGATGGAGAACAGGTAGGTCGCCCCCGGGTCAGAAGTCGCTGCCTTGATGGCCACCTGGATCTTGTTGATCGGGAGCATGTACGTGGTGCCCAAGGTGCAAAAGCGAAGCATCTCTTGCGAGGGGAAGACCACTGCGAACTCGGAGGCCGAGATCTTGCGCACCTGCCACTCGTGTCCAGGCATCACCATGGCCAGCTCGTCCCTAAGGATCTCCACAGTGAGCGCAGCGGCAATGGGCGGGAGCTGGTCTGGGAGCACTGACACCTGCGCTAAGTTCTGTGGGCTCGCCCTCGGCACCCCTCCCAAGGAGCTCTAGGCGAGGACGGTGCAGCTGGGTGGCAGGCACAGTGCACGCGGCAACAAGGTGCTCGGAATCCCCACATCGCGCGCAATAGTCCAGGCGGGTGCACAGCGATCGGTAGTGACCAACCACGCCACAGTTGAAGCACGTGACCTGCGACGGAGAGCCCTCCCCTCCCTCCGTCTGAGGTCAGGGCACAACCTGTCGGTGGAATACTTTCTGGATTAACCCGCGGCCCAGTGCGACTTAACTTACTCGCACGGACGAAGGCCCACTTGGGAGCAAGCCCAATATTGAACCGCCATAAGGGAAAGATCTAGAAGACAAATCCCGGAGGACGTGAAGACCAAGTAGTCTCCGAGTAGGCCTCTGTGGATGTATTCCTTATGGGGAAGTTTCCTTTTGTAACCTAGCGAGCCTCTGTGTATATAAAGAGGACTCGCAGGACTTAGAGCGGGTCAAGCTATCAAGCCCCAAACCCTAGCTCATACGGCGAGTACCAGATCGGATCGCCTCCATTGTAACACCTCGATTATCATATCAATACCAATCTAGGGTAGGCAGGAAGTAGGTCTTTTACCTCACATTGAGGGGGCCGAACCTGGGTAAATCTGTGTTGATCTTTGTTCCTGCGATCCCAAGCTCGGAGATGCTTGACTCGCATAATCCCACACCTACGAAGTCATCTATGACACCTGACGTGACAAACCCACGACAGTTGGCGCCCACCGTGGGGCCTGCGGTCAAGAGCGTCACGTTCCGCGCAGGATCCATGAAGGGAGCTGAAGATCTTGTTGTTGGCCGTATCATCACGGTCAATGGCACACCCCTCATCGACGATTCAAGCTGGGGGCCGGAAGCAGATTATTTGGAGACCGGCCACGTCATCCCGTTCGGATCCATCAACGTCTTCGTCGGCTTCATCGGTGGCAGGTCCGTTAGATCGGTCCAGGAAGGCGATTCAGTAGAAGAAGTCGCCGATGACGGGGAAGAATCCGTGGAAAGCATGGACTCGCAAGAGTTTGGGTCCATCATACCTGCCTTTGAAGAAAGTTGCTGGGGTTACCCACCAGAAATCACATCATCACCAGATCAAGAGATGGCACAAGTCGCGGTTTACATGGCCGGAGGAGCAGGTGCATCAGGAACTGCTGGAGAAACCGAGGCATCGGCACCCCCAAGCAACCCACTTCTTGTCCCTGTGTCAGCCACGAACGCCGCCCTCCGTGCAACAGAAATTGAGGCCGCCAGGGCCGAGCTCCTGTATGAGGTTCGAAGGATGGAAGAAGAGCGCCGCAGGCTCGATCAGATAAACCAAGGAATCCAACAGGAGCGGCAGAGAGTAGCCGCGCTGGCTGCGACTCAACAACAGGTTGACCCGCAAACACAGCTGCGCGCGACTCAACCAACAGTGGAAATCCCGCTCACTCCAGCCGCGGGACGGGAATCCAGACGACTGCGGAAGGAAGGGTACCAACAAATCAAGAGACCCAGCAACAACCAAGGAGGTTTCACACCCCACAGGGCCATTACCAGAACCCTGTCGATAATATGTATGCTGCGGCTAATATCTTGACTCAGATGGTACCAACAGGCGATGACCCGGTCAATGCTGAGGCGCGGCGCGCGATTCAGATGTTAAGTACGGCAGTCCTGCAACAAGCCAATAGGGCGGAAGCCGAAGCACAGCTGCCCCTCGTACCAGCCAATCACAGGATTACAGCAGAAAGAAGCGTCCAGAGCAGGCCACCAGAGGACGTGTCAGGAGTCGCACAGAGGCAGCAGGAGCAAGTCGCAGAAGCGCAGGCGAATGCCCATTGATGCAAAAGCGGCCCGCAGATAACCCCGCAGGCGCGCCCACAGCCCTGTCCTCGCGACTCAAGGGACCGGCGTGTTTCACTGAAAGATCAGATCGGAACCTTTTCCTGAAGATTTCAAAGGGCCACGCAAGGTGGCAAACTATAACGCCAGCATGGATCCAACCACTTGGCTCAACAATTACGAGATGGGCATGAGCATCCTAAACGCATCTGAAGAGATCTGCGCACGCTACCTAAACATGATGCTAGAAGGAGCAGCGCACATATGGCTGCAAAATTTGCCTCCCAACTCTATAAATACTTGGGAGGAACTGAAGGATGCCTTCATTAAGAACTTCCAAGGAACTTGCAAGCGACTCTGCAATATAGAAGATTTAGAGCGTTGTGTCCAGAAGGAAGGCGAGTCAAGTCGCCATTGGATGAAAAGGGTGGCAGAAATAATACACTCCTCAGATAATATACCACCAAGCTCAGCCGTCCTGGTGATGGAGAAAAACTGCAAGTTTGAGCCGCTGATTCATAAGCTGGGTCGCATGAAGGATAAAGTCAAGAGCCTCAGCGAGGTGATGGCTGCGGCTAACAAATATGCCAGCTCAGATAAAACCAGAGACGCGTCAGACGGAGAAGAAGAGGAGGTTGCTGCAAAAGGAAAGAAAAACTCCAACAAGCCCCAGCAGCAGCAAACGAGCCACAACAACACGAGTCAAAACAAACGCAAAAGCGAAGATGGTCACTCAGGGCTCGTCGCCAATACGCGTGGAGGATTCAGAGGCCAGCGTGGAAGGGGTCGAGGATACGGCTCCCGTCCAATCAATATGCAAGAAGTTTTCAACCGGCCATGCGACCTTCATGCGACAGGTGATGGACGGCCAGCGGACCATACCAAGGCGCAATGCCATTATTACAAAAAGTGGAAAGAAGAGAGCCAACACAACGGGGGGAATTCCCATGAAGGAAACCCTAGTGCGGCTCATAACACAAATATTGGGCAGCACGGCGCGAGTAACCCCAGGCAGACGGGGCAGTATCACACAATAGTTATCGATACCTCCAAAAGAGAAGAGAAATTGAGCCGAGAAGTCAGCAGGTGAACGCCGTGATACCAGCAACACCCGCTTGGTTAAGGTGGTCAGAATACGCGGTAACCTGGAGTCGCGACGACCACCCGCCACAGGTACGGGAACCTGGCAAGTTGGCACTGGTTGTGGCACCATACGTTGCAGGATACAAGCTGACCAAAGTGCTTATGGATGGAGGAAGCAGCATTAATATCTTGTACTACGATACTTTCCAGCGTCTAGGACTCAAGGATTCCAGCCTGCAGCCCACGTCAACAGTATTTCACGGCATTGTCCCAGGAAGGTCCGCACGGCCAGTGGGGAAAATAACCCTAGGGGTAACTTTTGGAACAGAAGAGAACTTTAGAAGTGAATTCCTAAGCTTCGAAGTGGTAAAATTCCAAAGCCCATATCACGCCTTGTTTGGAAGAACGGCCTTTGCTAAGTTTATGGCCAGGCCATGCTACGTGTACCTACAGTTGAAGATACCAGGACCAAAAGGGGTCATCACAGTGTACGGAGATAGAGAAAAAGCAATAGAATGTGAGAAAGGAGATGCGGCTTTCGCAGAATCCGCCTGTGCCGCGGAAGAACTAAAAGGTTATAAGTCGCAGGTGGACCCAAACGATATGAGTGTGGTTACCACGCCATCTGCCGAGCCACCAATGAAATTCAAAGCGGCCCAGGACACTAAGCAGATAAATCTTGTTCCTGGCGACTCATCCAAGCAAACTAGCATTGGAGCACACATGGAAGAAGAGCAGGAGAAGGCCCTCGTCGCTTTTCTCCAGGAAAATAAAGACATCTTCGCATGGAAGCCGTCAGATATGCCAGGGGTACCAAGAGAATTAGCAGAACATAGCCTCAAAGTGAACCCTGCGGCTAAACCAGTGAAGCAGCCACTACGGCGTTTTCATGATGACAGGAGAAAGGCAATAGGAGAGGAAATAGCTCGCTTGCTGGCTGCAGGATTCATCACAGAGGTATACCATCCGGAGTGGGTGGCAAATCCAGTATTGGTTATGAAAAAGAACGGTACGTGGCGAATGTGCGTTGATTACACCAGTCTTAACAAAGCTTGTCCAAAGGATCCATTTGCTTTGCCAAGAATCGACCAAGTAATTGATTCAACTGCTGGGTGCGAGCTGTTATGCTTTTTGGACGCCTATTCAGGCTACCATCAAATCAAGATGAAGAGGGAGACCAAGAAAAGACGTCCTTCATCACACCCTTCGGAGCTTTTTGTTACGTCAGCATGCCCTTTGGGTTGAAGAACGCAGGTGCGACTTACCAAAGATGCATTCAGAATTGCCTACATGAGCAAATAGGTCGCAACGTTCATGCCTACGTGGATGATATTGTGATTAAATCGCAAGTTAGCCAGGATCTTATTGGTGATCTGGCAGAGACATTCACAAATCTCAGAAAATACAACATGAAGCTCAACCCCACAAAGTGCGTTTTGGAGTACCAGCAGGAAAGCTATTGGGATTCATAGTATCAGAAAGAGGCATTGAGGCCAATCCTGACAAGATAAAGGCCGTGATGGATCTCCAAAAGCCAGAAAAGATAAAAGATGTACAGCGGCTTACTGGTTGCGTAGCAGCTTTGAGTCGCTTTATATCAAGATTGGGAGAAAAGCACTACCTTTGTACAGACTGTTGAAAAAATCAGACACCTTCGTTTGGGACGCAGAGGCCGACGAAGCTCTGACAGCCTTGAAACATCAATTGACAAATGCTCCAGTTCTGGCGGCTCCAAAAGATAAAGAGCCAATGCTACTATACATAGCGGCAAATTCCCGCGCTGTGAGTGCTGTCATGGTTGTGGAGAGACAAGAAACGGAAAGGAATACCCTGTCCAGAGACCAGTATACTACGTGAGCGAAGTCCTCACAGCTTCCAAACAGCGTTACCCACAGTGGCAGAAGTTGGTGTTTGGAGTGTTCATGGCGAGTCGCAAGCTGAAGCACTACTTCCAAGAGCATCCAATAACTGTGGTGAGTTCAGCACCATTGGCAGATATCATTCGTAATCGAGAAGCTACTGGAAGAGTCGCTAAGTGGGCGATCGAGTTGGGACCACATCACATCAGTTACGAGCCGCGCACATCAATTAAGTCGCAAGCCCTTGCAGATTTTATTAACGATTGGACAGAAATCCAAGTTGCTCCTAGCATGGCAGAAACCAAATACTGGACCATGCATTTTGATGGGTCAAGACAGTTGCAAGGCTCGGGGGCTGGAGTTGTTCTGACATCTCCCAAGGGAGACAAGCTGCGGTATGTGTTACAGATACACTTCAACTGCACAAATAACGTGGCGGAGTACGAGGCACTGCTTCATGGTCTACGTATAGCAAAGGAGATGAACATCAGTCGCATACGCTGTTTTGGCGATTCAGACTTGGTGGCACAGCAGGTCTCCGGAACGTGGGACAGCAAGGATGCGAACATGGCTGCATATAGAGAGAGGTGGACAGAATTGCTGGACATTTCACTGGATACCAAGTTGAACATATTGATCGGAGACAAAATGAAGCTGCGGATGCCCTGTCTCGGCTTGGATCCAACAGACAGTCAGTCCCACCCAATGTTTTCCTGGATGAACTGCACAATCCATCAGTCAAACCTCCAGCAGAGATTGACATTGCAGAGCCAGAGGATGATTCAACTTTAGTCGCAGCCCTGCATGAACAGCCAGGATGGACAGAGCCATACATGGCATATTTAAGTCGCGGAGTGCTGCCGGACGATGAAATTGAGGCGCGCAAAATCATACGACGATCAAAGGCCTATACAATCATCAACAATGAATTATACAAGCGCAGCGTATCAGGAGCATTCCAAAGATGTGTCTCACCAGAAGAGGGACGAAAAATCTTGCACGAAATTCATTCAGGCGATTGTGGCCATCATGCTTCGTCAAGATCTTTGGTGGCAAAGGCGTTCCGACATGGATTCTTCTGGTTAACAGCATTAGCAGATGCAGAGCAAATTGTCAGAGTGTGCGATGGATGTCAAAGATACGCTAGGCAAGATCATATGCCAGCCCAAGCACTTCGCACAATACCCATCACATGGCCTTTTGCCGTATGGGGTTTTGACATGGTAGGGCCTTTCAGACGGTCTTCAAACGGAAAAACTCACCTCTTAGTCATGGTGGACAAATTCACAAAGTGGATAGAAGCAGAACCTGTGGGAGATTGCGAGGCTGAAACAGCAGTCAAGTTCTTGAAGAAGGTCATATTCCGCTTCGGTTACCCCCATAGTATCATTACAGACAATGGGAGCAACACCTCTGAAGGGGCTACACAGATATTTTGCGCAGACAATGGGATAAGATTGGACCTCACGTCAGTAGCACACCCGCAGAGCAATGGACAAGCTGAGCGAGCTAACCAGGAAATTCTCCATGGAATTAAGCCGCGCCTTATTGAAAAGGTCGAAGCATCTCCAGGATGTTGGGTGGAAGAACTGCCAGCAGTACTGTGGAGCTTGAGAACAACCCCTAACAGATCCACAGGATTTACACCATATTTCATGGTCTATGGAGCAGAAGCAGTCATGCCCAGCGATATCATACATGATTCACCAAGAGTTGCGGCTTACATCGAGACAGATAATGAGATAGCTCGGCAAGACTCGGTGGACACATTAGAAGAGGTTAGAGACTTGGCAGCATCAAGGTCAGCAGTATATCAACAAGACTTGCGACGCTATCATGCCAGACGCATCAAAACCCGCACCTTTCAAGAAGGCGACCTAGTACTGCGACTTAAACAAGATCACAAGGGAATGCATAAGCTGTCCTCTCCATGGGAAGGACCCTACATCATCAGCAAGAAGCTAAACAATGGGTCGTACTACCTGCTGGATGTAAGGGAAGAAAGCAGCGAACGCCATGATTTCGAGGATCGTCTCGAGGCACCTCGCCCTTGGAACGTCGCACACCTGCGACCGTACTATACATAAGAAAAGGCTAATCAGAGCCAAGCATCATCCTTTCCAGCTTTATAGCTGAGTATCATCACAGCCACTCAGGGCTAGAACTTCAACTTTGGTCGCCACCTAGGCGCGACCTATGCAACATCTGATCGCCACCCAGGCGCGATCGACCCTTGTATCAGAAACCGGCTGCCACCTAGGCGCGGCCGTAAACTTTGTATCATCTCTGGTCGCCACCTAGGCGCGACCGACCCCATGTATCACCATGGATCGCCACCTACGCGCGATCCAACCCTATGTATAACACTCGGTTGCCACCTAGGCGCGACCTTATGTGTCATCATAATCAAAGCTTATCATAGCTTAGCCTATCATGGCAATATCATTATGTTTCTTGGGGTCTTTGTTACCCTGAAACAGCCGATTTATTGGCAATTATCAAATTTACCTTAAGTTGGATTGCTACTCGCATTATGTGGCCAAAGTACTGGGGTGGCGTCAATCGAGCTTGATTGCCTATCATGGCCGCTCTCGACCCTGAACACACATATTCCTAGGAAATACTGAGTCGCGCGAGTGCCCACTTAAGGATTCAGATGGCCTAACTAGAGGTCGATGTACTGCTTATAGTACGGCAACACCAATTACAATTACTTGTAACTTAACAATTGTTTTATTCATGATATCAAGTTACAGGTGATGACCTTCAGAGTTCTCTGAGAAGAATTGAGATGATTACCACATAACATCCTCTCAATCCTTGGGGGCTACATCATATTATCATCAAAAATTTGAAGATAGATCGTCATCAAGTTCTGAAGCTATCAGGATACTCTAACAAAGAAGCTCACGAAGTCAGATGATCTTCCAGGTGCGAGTCAAGGCCAAACTTGCACAATTATAAGCCGCGAAACAAGGAAAAGCGCGGCCTAAGCATTCAAGATCAAGAAATACTATGAAGTTCAGGCCACGCTTGGGGGCTAATGTCGGGGGAATACTTTCTGGATTAACCCGCGGCCCAGTGCGACTTAACTTACTCGCACGGACGAAGGCCCACTTGGGAGCAAGCCCAATATTGAACCGCCATAAGGGAAAGATCTAGAAGACATATCCCGGAGGACGTGAAGACCAAGTAGTCTCCGAGTAGGCCTCTGTGGATGTATTCCTTATGGGGAAGTTTCCTTTTGTAACCTAGCGAGCCTCTGTGTATATAAAGAGGACTCGCAGGACTTAGAGCGGGTCAAGCTATCAAGCCCCAAACCCTAGCTCATACGGCGAGTACCAGATCGGATCGCCTCCATTGTAACACCTCGATTATCATATCAATACCAATCTAGGGTAGGCAGGAAGTAGGTCTTTTACCTCACATTGAGGGGGCCGAACCTGGGTAAATCTGTGTTGATCTTTGTTCCTGCGATCCCAAGCTCGGAGATGCTTGACTCGCATAATCCCACACCTACGAAGTCATCTATGACACCTGACGTGACAAGCCCACGACACAACCATCCCCGCTTGGTGTGTCGCTGATACCCGATGACATAGTTACCTGCGTCAAAAGAATATGGGTTAGGTTGAGACTCCAAGTGCAGAGTGTGTAGTAAGTGGAAGACGTGTTTTCCCCACGAGGGGTGACTCGAGGGTTTAATATCGAACTCTCGGGGAATCAGTAGTGAAGATTTATCTTTCCTATCCTTCTTTTGGTTACCTACAAAACAAAGTAAATGTTTTGGTCCTCAACCTCACCTAGTGGTTGTCAAGCACAAGGTGTGAGAATGATATCAAGATAATATGCAATGCAAACAAGAAATAAATATGCAATGGTGGTAAATAAATATGCAAGGATGGTGGTAGCAATGATAAATGATATTTTTGGGTTTTATATGATGAATGCAAGATGTAAAAGTGTTTTTGTATTTTCGGATTTTTAAATGGCAGAAAATGGTAAAAGTTGTTGGAAAGGTGTTTCTTATGATTAAAAATGGACCGGGGTTCATGGTTTCACAAATGCACTCTCTCTTTAATAAAGTGGTAGACAATGGAACACTAGAGTTGACATATGAGATTGCAACACAACAGTTTAATGACAAGTTATAATTATATGGGCATCACGTCCTAACATAGAGACCTTTTGGTTATTAGTCTCTCTTATACTCCACCAAGATGCGAACTAAATCATAACACCTCAGTAATTAAGATAACTCAGAGTATAGCAATAAGTATCATGACATGAAGTTAAAATAAGAACATGCTAGATCTAGTCATGGAGTAGTGGCAATGGTCACACCCACATCTCCGGTAGCATGGTATTTCTTTTTATCCCTAGTGAGGCAACAAAGTAAGGTAAGATACCCAAGTGGATCGCAGAACTTTCTCTCACGTTCACTGCACTAGCCACCCCCCGTTACTCCAACTAATGCACACGTTCCCCCTCACACGCTCTCATAAACATGCTTGATCATGACAAGTAAATAAGAACGGGTACATAATATGCATCTACTTTCATAACTGAAACAAAACCATTGCAATCTCAAACATATATTAACTCATAAAAAGATCCACCACAAAGGTATTACATAGATGACCGTAATCATGTTCAGCAGCTCATACGGTACTAATTAGTGAAGCTCAAGAGAGAGAGATACATAAGTTACTTCCACAAACCCATAGTCCAGAGGTGGACTACTCCCTCTTCATCATGGAGACGGTGGAGAAGTCGTTGGAGAAGATGGAGACCACGCCGGCAGCGCCCCGCCGGAGTTTTCCCCCTCCAATCTGCAGCTCCAGGTCTCTGTTTCGGTGTTTCTGTGTTTCTGGCGCTCCTTCCAGAGAACGTCGGGGGCTATTTTTATAGCGGTTTTAGGTCAAACGGAGTCGGTGGGGAAAGATCGACGGCAACGGAGCTCGAGGCCCAGATGGGGGTCCCACGCGGCCCAGGTACCTGGCCGCGTGGGCCACCCTCTTGGCCTCGGCCTCCGCTTGTTCGCTTCCTTGCTCCAAGTCTTTTCCTTCCAAAAACTGATGCTCGTAAATTTCCAGGTCATTTGGACGTCGTTTGGGTCCCTGAAACATTAAAATATGAAAATAGGGTTTTCTGCCTGCGCAGGGTTAATTCCATAAAAATAGGAAAATCATGAAATATTCCCAAAATCATTATAAAACATGATATAACCCTTATATGATGCAAATATGACTGGAATATAAGTAAAATAATGCAAAGTTCATGTATGCATTTTACATGCATCAACATCCCCAAGCTTAACCTATACTCGTCCTCGAGTATGAAGGTGATAAAACTAACATGGACTTTGCATTTAATACTATCAATGGATATCAAAGATGATTACTATTGCTACATAGAGTCAAATGATTCATTCTTAAAAGGAGTAGCAATATGCAAGATAGTTTATGAAGTGATATCAAGTATTCAATGCAAGGATGTTCAATGATAATTCACAAAGTGTAACATAAAAAAAGTACTATGGACCACATGTATGCATAATGATAAGTAAGAACATCCTACAATGGTCATAGAGTATTGATGAAAATCTGAATATAAAAGGTGGACACTTTGGAAAGATATATATGAGTAGAGGTAAAGCATGAATAAGTTTCATCTAACTTCTGAACTTCTCTACTTAAGTTAATGATTGTAATGTGGTAATCCTTGGTGTCAAGCTCTCATTCCCCTATCATAGCATCTTGAATGATTAAGTTTAAAGTGAAAGCAAATATGAGTAGTGTGCTTGACAAAGTACAGGTTGAAAGTCTCATGCCCCTTGAATACAAGTACCTACTCCATGTGTTACTCAACTTGGGAAACAAAGCAAGTTCAAGTTAAATATCATTGTAAGTAATAATAGTATCATTAAGAGCGTCAACTGGGGTACCTCTTGTCCCAGGATATGGAACAAGCCCATATCAAAATGACAAGACAAACAAACACAATGAACAATCTCAACACCCTTTTTATTTACCATTAGATAGCTTTTTATTGTAAGGTGTATCACAGAAGGTTCACCATAGCATGTAAGTAAATTTCCACCATGAATGATGCATGGCTTAGATTAGCGGCCCAGGCGTCTCTCTAACCATTTATACAAACTCATTTAAACTACTTCATTTCCACATTTATTTCACCCATGGTAAGCATCCATAAACAAAAGTACATGATATCAACTAAATGAAATGAAGTGCATGTTGAAAGCTTGCCATGTGACAGCACATATGAGCTAACTCTCAACCAAAGACATTTGTCAAGCCCACAACATCATAATTTTAATCACAATGGGTCATGTTTTATTATGCAATGAAAGTAAAGTGTGCATCAAGTTCGAGAGAGCTCTATAACCAACTTTTCCCATAACAATCAACAACATAAGCATTTTCATTCAGAGGTATAGATAACACAAATATCATGATAAACATACTCGGAATAGCATAAAGCTAATAGGTAGATATGGTGGACTCACTGGAAAAACTTTGGTTGAAGGTGTTGGAAACAAGTTTTTGCTTGTTGGAATTTTTGGGCTAGCAAGAGGGAGAAAGTTGACCATCTAAATGCATGCATGAGTGTCCATAGAACTAACCAATCCATGTTAAACAAAGTAAATAACATTCAGCATCAAAACATGAATAAAAGATAGCTCTTGATAAAATACTTGCAAATTATTACTCATTAACAAGCTCATGAATCATGCAACTATATGTATCTTTTAAAATCAACTCCAACATCCCTTTTCCCAATCTAATAATAGCATCCAACATAAATCAACCCAAATTTCCAGTAGCTCTCTCATATATAAATGATAGTGTGGTGGTCTCACAAAATAAAAATCAAACCAAAACAAACAAAAAGACGCTCCAAGTTTATGCGATAAAGTGTTTCGATCGAAAAACAGAAGTTAGACGTGTGCAAACCGAGAGTGTGTAGGTCCAGTGGGGTTGTCTTCACATCCCCAAGCTTATGGTCTTCACCATCCTTGGATAGCTCTTGGTGCATCTCCTCTAATCCCTGTGAAAAAACTTCAAAACACCGTTTCTCCCATTTCTTTTTCTGTGGGGTGCATTAGTAGTGATAAACAAATAGATTTCTTGCTGCATATAATCCTTAGACAAAAATTCATATGGATGTCCAGAAAGTGTATAATGTTGTATGCCTACTCATAAACTCAATTGGATCAAAAAGATTCAAGTTAAAAGTTCAAAGCATGCATCAAACAAAATGGGACAGAATCTGTCCAGAAAAACAGCAGCAGCAAAACGTATTTTTCTACCCTACTAAACTTTGTCGAAAATTCCGAAAAATTCATGCATACAGAGGATGAAAAGTTGCAACTACAGTTCAAATATGAGCTCATTCGGAGTTACAGAATAAGAATTAAAAATCATACCGTGCACAGATTCGTGCAGGAATAAAATCTCCGAACGCTATAAGCAACTTCTTCAAACCAAAATGAGTAAAACTTGGCACTTTATTAAAAATTCCAGAAACTAAACTAAAACAAAGTCTCTTGTTACAGCAAGAGGACACAAAGAAAATCACAAATAAAAACAACCGGGTTGCCTCCCGTAAAGCGCTTTCTTTATAGCCATATAGCTAGGCTTCTTACTTGATGTTTATAGAGGACGAAGCTCATGAGGGAGCTTGAATTTGATGTCCCTCTTCCTTGGGAAGTGTTCCATGCACTTCTTGTGTGGAAACTGAAACTTCACATTCCCTTCTTTTGAATCAATGATAGCACCTGTAGTACGAAGAAAAGGTCTTCCAAGAATAATTGGACTAGAGGTTTTATTCCCCATATCCATGATTAGAAAATCAACAGGCACAAATGTCATATGTAACTCTACCATAACATCACTTACTTTCCTAAAGCATGTTTAATGGAATCATCAGCAAGTGCAAGTTCAATAGAGCATTTTTCAAGATTTTTCAATTCAAGTATATCATATAGTTCTTTAGATAAAACAGAGACACTAGATCCTAGATCAAGTATAGCATGGTGTGTCTCTTTTCCAATGGTTACTAGGACTTTGGGAATCCATATATCCCCAAGCTTAGGTGGTATCATAGCCTCTTGGTTGTACCTAGCAATCTTTTCTTTAAACATGATTAGCAATATAAGAACCAAAACCAGCTTGGTTAGAGTTGATGGAAGGATCACTTGCAAATTTTTGTAAGATAGATATTAATTCATGCAAGCTACAATTCTCTAAGTCAAGCAATGGTTCCTTACTTCACTAAGCATTTTAACTTCCTCAACTTTCTCTCTTTCATTACCAATAGTTTCCTTAGCAATTCTCTCTTGCTCATGAATGTGTTCCCAAGATTTATTTATAACCTCTTGACAATATTTAATTGTTTCCTCATGTTTTTGAGCTGTAATGGTGTTCTTTAATGAGGAAACTTCCTTAGTGAGATCTACCCTTTCAAACAAAGAGTCTTGTTTTTCAAACTTAGATATAAATTCCTTATTAAGCTCCTTTTGAGTAGATATAAATGATCTAATGGTGTTTTCCAAATCACTAGAAACATTACCACTAGTAGTATATTTGTTTGGCACATATGGGGGTTTATTATAAGAGTTATAATTGTTGTTACCATACCCATTATTACCATAGTTCCTAATGAAGTTGACATCAATATTTTCAGGATTATTACCAACTAGTTCTTGCAAAGGCACATTTTCAATATTTTGTTTATTAATGAAAGCAAGAATAGTGTCCATTTTAGATGACAAATCATTTGTTTCTTCTATGGAGTTCACTTTCTTAGAAGGATTAGGTGCTCTATCAGTATGCCATTGACTATAGTTTTGCAAAATACTTTCCAATATGTTCTTAGCTTCTACTATAGTTTTTCCCATAAAGCACCTCCAGCAGCAGAATCAAGAATATTTCTAGACATGTAATTTAGACCATTGTAAAAAGAGTGTAGTATGGTCCATTCGTTGACCCCATGTGATGGACAAGTTCTAAGCATAAGTTTAATCCTATCCCAAGCCATAGCAACATGTTCATTTTCATTTTGCCTAAAAGAAAGAATGTTGTTTCTATTTTGCAAAATTTTAACAGGAGGATAGTATTTCTTAATGAAAGCTTCTTTTAAATCATCCCAAGTTTTAATGCTATCAATAGGTAATGAATGCAGCCACTCTTTAGCTTTTCCTCTAAGTGAGAAAGGAAATAACTTCAGTTTTAGAATATCACTTTCCACATTTTTAAATTTCTGCATGTCACATATTTCAACAAAATCATGAAGATGCATAGAGGCATCCTCCATAGCACTACCGCCAAATTGTTCCCTAGTTATCAAGTTCAACAAACTAGGACTTACTTCATAACTATCAGCTTTTATCTCAGGTGTGGCAATGGGCCTAGCAATAAATTGATCATTTGGAGTGTTTGTGTAATCACACAACTTAGTTCTTTCTCCCATTTTAGCAAGTTTTTATGTGTTTTTTAATTTTTTATGCAAAACTGAAAATAAAATGACACTAAATGATGCAAACCGAAATAACAAATGCAACACAAAATGCAAAACTGAAAATAAATATGCAAACCGAAAATAAATGCAAGACAATGACAAAACAAGATAAATTGCTTTGAAGGTAAAGATGGATAAGATGATGCTCACGTAGGTGCAACCTCCCCAAGCTTAGGTGTTAGCACAAGTTGGTGATGAAGTTGACTTGGTGAGATATCCTTGGATAAACCCGGCGCCAGAAAACAGAGCTAGTGCAGGGGACCCTTGGATAAACCTTTCAGCAATGATTCCCCGGCAACGGCGCCAGAAAACAGTCTTGATACCCGATGACGTAGTTACCTGCGTCAAAAGAATATGGGTTAGGTTGAGACTCCAAGTGCAGAGTGTGTAGTAAGTGGAAGACGTGTTTTCCCCACGAGGGGTGACTCGAGGGTTTAATATCGAACTCTCGGGGAATCAGTAGTGAAGATTTATCTTTCCTATCCTTCTTTTGGTTACCTACAAAACAAAGTAAATGTTTTGGTCCTCAACCTCACCTAGTGGTTGTCAAGCACAAGGTGTGAGAATGATATCAAGATAATATGCAATGCAAACAAGAAATAAATATGCAATGGTGGTAAATAAATATGCAAGGATGGTGGTAGCAATGATAAATGATATTTTTGGGTTTTATATGATGAATGCAAGATGTAAAAGTGTTTTTGTATTTTCGGATTTTTAAATGGCAGAAAATGGTAAAGTGGTAAAAGTTGTTGGAAAGGTGTTTCTTATGATTAAAAATGGACCGGGGTTCATGGTTTCACAAATGCACTCTCTCTTTAATAAAGTGGTAGACAATGGAACACTAGAGTTGACATATGAGATTGCAACACAACAGTTTAATGACAAGTTATAATTATATGGGCATCACGTCCTAACATAGAGACCTTTTGGTTATTAGTCTCTCTTATACTCCACCAAGATGCGAACTAAATCATAACACCTCAGTAATTAAGATAACTCAGAGTATAGCAATAAGTATCATGACATGAAGTTAAAATAAGAACATGCTAGATCTAGTCATGGAGTAGTGGCAATGGTCACACCCACATCTCCGGTAGCATGGTATTTCTTTTTATCCCTAGTGAGGCAACAAAGTAAGGTAGAGATACCCAAGTGGATCGCAGAACTTTCTCTCACGTTCACTGCACTAGCCACCCCCCGTTACTCCAACTAATGCACACGTTCCCCCTCACACGCTCTCATAAACATGCTTGATCATGACAAGTAAATAAGAACGGGGTACATAATATGCATCTACTTTCATAACTGAAACAAAACCATTGCAATCTCAAACATATATTAACTCATAAAAAGATCCACCACAAAGGTATTACATAGATGACCGTAATCATGTTCAGCAGCTCATACGGTACTAATTAGTGAAGCTCAAGAGAGAGAGATACATAAGTTACTTCCACAAACCCATAGTCCAGAGGTGGACTACTCCCTCTTCATCATGGAGACGGTGGAGAAGTCGTTGGAGAAGATGGAGACCACCCGGCAGCGCCCCGCCGGAGTTTTCCCCCTCCAATCTGCACTCCAGGTCTCTGTTTCGGTGTTTCTGTGTTTCTGCGGCGCTCCTTCCAGAGAACGTCGGGGGCTATTTTTATAGTCGGTTTTAGGTCAAGACGGAGTTGTGGGAAAAGATCGACGGCAACGGAGCCTCGAGGCTCCAGATGGGGGTCCCACGTGGCCTAGGTACCTGGCCACGTGGGCACCCTTTTGGGCCTCGGGCCTCCGCTTGTTCGCTTCCTTCGCTCCCAAGTCTTCTTCCTTCCAAAAACTGATGCTCGTAAATTTCAGGTCATTTGGACGTCGTTTGGGTCCCTGAAACATTAAAATATGGAAAATAGGGTTTTCTACCTGCGCAGGATTAATTCCATAAAAATAGGAAAATCATGAAATATTCCAAAAATCATTATAAAACATTGATATAACCCTTATATGATGCAAATATGATTGGAATATAAGTAATATAGTGCAAAGTTCATGTATGCATTTACATGCATCAGTCGCTCAGGGCTCTCGCCGGATCATGGGCGTCGGTACGGATAGGTGCCCACTCTGGCTCCCTCCCGCACGTCCCCCCGCCGATGGCTTGGTTTTCCTCTTCTTCTTCTTAGTCTTCTTCTTTGCCGGTACTGTAGTAGCAACATCCGTTGAGTGTGCGGAGGTGGGAATCGAGCCTGCGGGTGTCTCGACCGGTCATCACGCCACGATTCAGTCTCCCTCCTTGGCTCCTTCTCGGCCCGGTGGTCAGGGGATCGAACAGGTAGCCGGGCGCTGGATCAGATCCTAGCGCAGTCTTTCCTCCCTGCGATGGCCGTCCGGAGACGGGCCGCGCAGCTCCCGCGCCGGCGATGGAGAGCGGCGGTAGGAGCGATGGTGGTCCGGGGCGCGGGCTTCAGCGTGAGTCAGCGAACCCCTTGCAGGTGAATGGCGAGGCGGAGACCCGCGAGGCGGAGAACGACGGGGGCGCCCTCCGACCCGGCGGCTGGTAACGGCGCGCGACGGGGAGCGCTCGCGGTGCTGCGTGGCAGGAGACGAGGGGGACCGTGCCCGCCTGCGGTGATGCACGTCATCTTCCTCCTCCTCCGGCCGGGACCTCTTCATGGCGACAGCGGTGGCGTATGAGTGCGTGCGGGGCGGTGGCGGGGTGCGCACGACCGAGCGAGCTAACGAAGCGTGGCGGCGGACGGATTTCTCTGATACCGGAAACCCTTGGTTTAGATCACGCGTACCCTTTCGTATCCACAGCCATGGGCCAGGAGGCTTAGTTGGGCCGGTATCCGAGCTGCGCGTGTCTAGGTGGGCCGAGCAGCGCGCGTCTTGCCGGCGCCACTCCAAAATGGGCCCATCGGGCTGAGCCGGCCCATTGGGCCTAGGGTTCAGGGGCACCGTCGTCTTCATGCGGGGCTGCAGCTCTAGGCAGGGCGCCGCCATTGGCAGCGAGCAAACACGGGACGTCGCCTGCGCCGTCGCGTCCGCGCACCTGCCGAGGCTTCGCCGACGTTGGCACGACTCCGGGGCGCCTCCCTGTGGTCACCAATCCCGCCCGCACGCCGCGTTCCCCACCTACCTACCGACGCCGCGCCATGCCCCAAAGGTGGGCTCTTTTGCCCACATGGCCTGGCCGCCAGCATCTGATGCGCCTGAAGCGAACCTCGCCGCGCCGCGCGAGGTTGTACATGACGAGTGATGCATGTAAAATGCATATGAACTTTGCATGTTATTACTAGATATTCCTACATATTTGCAACTTATATGATGTTATATTCATGTTTTATAATGATTTCGGGGATTTTCTAAACAATCCCCCCTCTTTTGGTTCTAACTCTGTTTTCCAGAAAACGTCTTTTTTAGTGTTTCGGACTTTCGGGAGCTTCGGGACTCCAAAAAGGGCAAGGCCAAAGAGCACGGTTCAGAATTTTCGAGACGAACGCAATGGGCTGAAAATGAAGACCAGAAGCCCAACCAGCTGGAAACTAGAGGGCCCCATGCGGTCAGATTCCCTGGCCGCGTGAGGACCCCTCTTTTCCCCCTCGTGGCTCCGATGCCGTCCGTTTTCGTCTCCGTGGCTTCGTCTTGACCTAAAACCGGCTATAAAAATAGTCCCCCGGGAGTTTCGGGAGGGCGGCGGAGAAACACAAAACCACGAAACAGAGAGTCAGAAGGCTGCCGCCGGAGAAGATCGGAGGGGGAAACGCCGCCGGAATCACCTCCGGAGGGCTCCACCCCCCTCCGGCGTGTTCATCATCAACATCTACAGCAAGATCATCTCCATCTCTCCACTGTAAACTCTTGGCAAACATGATATATGATGCAATATACTATTCCCTTGATCTATTGTGTCTCCCCATCTATGTTTGAGAAGTGATTTGTTCATGGCAATAGTGAAATAGTTCGTTGATTGGTTGCATACAAGTTTTGTTATCTTTTATGATTGTCTTTATGTACAATATATGAGTGCACACATATGTTGGGGAATGCATGTAAGGTGATCACCGGTAATGTAATGGAGTGAGGGAGACTTGGGAGGACATGTAAACCTGAGACCGAGTCATGAAGTTACTTTATTGGGGGATATATATAGGGGACCTTAGAACTTAAGGCTATGGTGGGACTTTTATGTCTTAATAATTCTTGTGTGCTCATTTACTTGGCCATGAGATCCATCATAAGGGGTTTTAGTTCATTTACTTGGCTACACCTATTTATGGCTCCTTCCTAGAAGAAACAATTAAGACTGAAACATGTGCTTCACTAATTGTGACAACCACACGAATGAAATAACAATTGCTAGAACATTTGCTCCCTTGAGATATTTGCTACTTGAGATATTTGCTACTTGCTACTTTGAGAAACTTGCTCTAAGAAACTTGCGTTTGAAACTTGATTGAGAAACTTGTTACTAGATAAACCCATTCCACATCACTTGCTTTCATTAGTTAGTTCCTTTCATATTTAAACTTATTGCTTTGCACAAACGGCCATATAAGAGGGTTATAGGGCTTTAGAGAATAGATAGTTTACCTTCAGCTCCTCGTGGGTTCGACACTCAAATACTTATCGAATTGTGCTACAGTGATTCCTTGCTCTTGGGGATTATCAAGCACTTTTCTGGCGCCGTTGCCGGGGAGCGTTGTGCTAAGCTTTTATTCTTGTTTGCATTGCATACTAACATATAAATCTAAAACATTATTATAAAATGGAAAACAACCAAACAATTATAGAACTGTATAATATCTATCTTGAGTTAGGACATGAAGTGTTTGAGGAGAAAATTAAATTTTATTTGCATAACAATCATGTTTGTGGTAGTACTAATTCGTTGAACACCTTTATTGCTAATGCTAAGGAAAACCTTAAGCTTGGGGAAGTTTGTTTTGATGAATATGATATTTTTAGTCCCCCAAGTTTGGAAGAGAAAATTTATTTTGATGATACTATGTCTCCCATTTATGATGATTACAATGATGTATATGATATTTTCAGTCCACCTACTATTGAGGATGAAAGTGATTTAATTGAGTTTGATGATCCATTATGCTCATTAGATGATAAGTCTTTATGTGGTGATTCTATTCAAAACTATGTGGTTATGTTTAACTTTAATGCTTGCAACTATTATGAGAGAGGAAGAGATAAGAATCCCCTTTATGTTTCTATGTTATTTAAAATGCAAGCTATTGATTATTATATGCATTGGTTACCTCAAATTTGTTGTTATTTATTCATATATAAAATTCCAATGCATAGGAAGAGAGTTAGACTTAAAAGTAAATTGTTTAATATTCTGTGGTGTGTTCCTTATGCTTTAATTTCCTATTCGGTTTGAGCACACCTTTATATCTTTACAACATGTAAAATATCTTTACCTACTGTTTTGTGACAATTAGTTTAAGATTTTCATTTTATATAAAATTTGGGAAAGTAAATGAGAAGGATGAGTAATGGAGAAGTTGGGGTCGACCTTGAACATGTGTTGTTCATGCCAATGGAACCGTTGCAAAGTCTCTATCATTAAAACTTTTCCCAAAGCTAAAACCAAATAAAAAGAGTGTTTATGTTGTATATATTTGCTTCTCCTTTTGCCTTTTTGCTAAATCAAAAACAACAAAAATATTTTCCTTCTTCTTTGATTGTTTCTCTTGATTCTTGCTTGGTTCTTTTTGTTTCTTTTTTATTTTTATCTTCAGCTTAAGTTTTGGGTTTTTGAGTCAAGGTGCTTGTTTACTACCGTAACATCACCTTTGTATCTTATTTTTCATCTTAATGGCAAGAATAACCTCTTTTGAGAGGTAGGATTAAACAATAGTGATTTGCTGTCCAGAAAACAGATGCCTGAGCTTCACTGCGAAAAATGTATAAAATCACAGAAGAGGAATTTTGACCTGATATTTTACGACAGCAATATTCAGTTATTAATACACATTTCATTAGTTCAAAGTTTTCTGATTTGAGCAACGTAAGTGCCTCTGAAAATTCACTCTTTACGGGCTGTCCATTTTTGACAGATTCTGTCTTTATTTTGCATTACTCTCATTACTTGTGTTTTGTGTGGTTCTATTGATCAAAGAGCAATACACAACCATAGTAATATTAGCTAATGTGTAGAATCAACTCATGATATGTCTTTGCTGTACCTATGAGGATTTCATTTATGGAGACACTAACCCCTCTAATCAAGTTTTAAGATGAGTTTTGTGTGAAGAGAACTTTCAAGTGGAAGAGTTGAGGGTGATGAATAAAGATCACGAGGGACAAACACTCAAGCTTGGGGATGTTACCCCTAGGCTCACCCTACATATATCAAATAAGTACAAGAATTTAAGCTTGGGGATGCCAAGCCACCTCACTCCAACCATCTTGATACCAAGTAAGTAAGCCTAGCTATATGGCTATAAAGAAAGCGCTTTACGGGAGGCAACCCGGTTGTTTTTACTTTTGATTTTCTTTGTGTCCTCTTGCTGTAACAAGAGACTTAGTTTTTAGTTTAGTTTCTGGAATTCTTAATAAAGTGCCAAGTTTTACCTATTTTGGCTTGAAAAAGTTGCTTTTTGCATTCGGAGATTTTATTCCAGCACGAATCTGTGCACGGTATGATTTTTAATTCCTATTCTGTAACTCCGAATGAGCTGAAATTTGAACTGTGGTTGCAACTTTTCATCCTCTGTGAGCGTGAATTTTTTCAGATTTTTTCGACATATTTAAGTAGGGTAGAAAAATACGTTTTGCTGCTGCTGTTTTTCTGGACGGATTCTGTCCCATTTTGTTTGATGCATTCTTTGAACTTTTAACTTGAATCTTTTTGATCCAATTGAGTTTATAAGTAGGCATACAACATTATACACTTTCTGGACATTCATATGAATTTTTGTTTAAGGATTTTATGCAGCAAGCAATTCATTTGTCTATCACTACTAATGTCACCCCACAGAAAAGAAATGGGAGAAACGGTGTTTTGAAGTTTTTTCACAGGGATTAGAGGAGATGCACCAAGAGCTATCCAAGGATGGTGAAGACCATAAGCTTGGGGATGTGAAGACAACCCCACTGGACCAACACACTCTCGGTTTGCACACGTCTAACTTCTGTTTTTCGATCAATGCACCCTATCACATAAACTTGGAGCGTCTTTTATTTGCTTTTTATTTTGATTTTTGTTTGTCTTGAGACCACCACTATCATTTATATATGAGAAAGCTACTGGAAATTTGGGTTGAATTAAGTTGGATGCTATTAAAAAGATTGGGAAAGGGATGTTTGAGTTGATTCAAAAAGATACATATAGTTGCATGATTCATGTGCTTTTTAATGAGTATTAATTTGCAAGTGTTTTATCAAGAGCTATCTTTTATTCATGTTTTGATGCTGAATGTCACTTTACTTTGTTTAACATGGATTGGTTAGTTCTATGGACACTTATGCATGCATTTAGACGGTCAACTTTCTCCCTTTTGCTAGCCCAAAAAATTCCAACAAGTAAAAACTTGTTTTCCAACACCTTCAACCAAAGTTTTTCCAGTGAGTCCACCATATCTACCTGTTAGCTTTATGCTATTCCAAGTATGTTTATCATGTTATATTGTATTATCTTTGCTTCCAAATTAAAATGCTTATGTTATTGATTGTTATGGGAAAAGTTGGTTAAAAAGCTCTCACGAACTTGATGCACACTTTACTTTCATTGCACTTAATAAACATGAACCATTGTGATTAAAATTATGAAGTTGTGTGCTTGACAAGAGTCTTGGTTGGGAGTTAGCTCATATGTGCTGTCACATGGCAAGCTTTCAACAGTGCTCTTAATTATATTTAGTTGATATCATGTACTTTTGTTTATGGATGCCTAACATTGTGTGAAATAAAAGTGGAAACTTGGTAAGTTTGAGGAGTAAGTATAAATGGCTAGAGAGACTCACCGGGCGGCTAACCCAAGCCATGCATCATTCATGGTGGAAATTTACTTACATATCACGGTGGACCTTCAGTGAGGCACTTCACAATAAAAAGCTATAACAATAGTAAATAAAAGAGTGCTGAGATTGTCCATTTTGTTTGTTTGTCTTGTCATTTTGACATGGGCTTGTTCCATGTCCTGGGACAAGAGGTACCCCGGGAGCAACTCTTAATGATGCTATTATTACTTGCAATGACTTTAACTTGAACTTGCTTTGTGACCCGAGTTGAGTAGCCAGTTGGAGAGGTACTTGTATTCAAGGGGCATGAGGCATTCAACCCATACTTTGTCAAGCACATTACTCATATTTGCTTTCACTTTAAACTTTAACCATTCAAGATGCTATGATAGGGGTAATGAGAGCTCCACACCAATGGATACCACATTGCAAACATTAACTTAAGTAGAAGCATTTGGAAGCTAGATGAAACTTATTCATGTTTTACCTCTACTTATTTATCTATCTTTCCAAAGTGTCCACCTTTTATATTCAGATTTACAAGAGTACTCTATGACCATTATAGGATGTTTTTACTTTTCATTATGCATACATTTGGTCCATAGTACTTTCTTCTATGTTACACTTTGTGAATTATCATTGAACATCCTTTCATTGAATATTTGATATCACTTCATAATCTATCTTGTATATTGCTACTCCTTTGAGAATGAATCATTTGACTTTATGTAGCAATAGTAATCATCTTTGATATCCATTGATAGTATTAAAATGCAAAGTCCATGTTAGTTTTATCACCTTCATACTCGAGGACGAGTATAGGTTAAGCTTGGGGATGTTGATGCATGTAAAATGCATACATGAACTTTGCATGTTATTACTAGATATTCCTACATATTTGCAACTTATATGATGTTATATTCATGTTTTATAATGATTTCGGGGATTTTCTAAACAATCCCCCTCTTTTGGTTCTAACTCTGTTTTCCAGAAAACGTCTTTTTTAGTGTTTCGGACTTTCCGGGAGCTTCGGGACTCCAAAAAGGGCAAGGCCAAAGAGCACGGTTCAGAATTTTCGAGACGAACGCAATGGGCTGAAAATGAAGACCAGAAGCCCAACCAGCTGGAAACTAGAGGGCCCCACGCGGTCAGATTCCCTGGCCGCGTGAGGACCCCTCTTTTCCCCCTCGTGGCTCCGATGCCGTCCGTTTTCGTCTCCGTGGCTTCGTCTTGACCTAAAACCGGCTATAAAAATAGTCCCCCGGGGAGTTTCGGGAGGAGGCGGCGGAGAAACACAAAACCACGAAACAGAGAGTCAGAAGGCTGCCGCCGGAGAAGATCGGAGGGGGGAAACGCCGCCGGAATCACCTCCGGAGGGCTCCACCCCCCTCCGGCGTGTTCATCATCAACATCTACAGCAAGATCATCTCCATCTCTCCACTGTAAACTCTTGGCAAACATGATATATGATGCAATATACTATTCCCTTGATCTATTGTGTCTCCCCATCTATGTTTGAGAAGTGATTTGTTCATGGCAATAGTGAAATAGTTCGTTGATTGGTTGCATACAAGTTTTGTTATCTTTTATGATTGTCTTTATGTACAATATATGAGTGCACACATATGTTGGGGAATGCATGTAAGGTGATCACCGGTAATGTAATGGAGTGAGGGAGACTTGGGAGGACATGTAAACCTGAGACCGAGTCATGAAGTTACTTTATTGGGGGATATATAGGGGACCTTAGAACTTAAGGCTATGGTGGGACTTTTATGTCTTAATAATTCTTGTGTGCTCATTTACTTGGCCATGAGATCCATCATAAGGGGTTTTAGTTCATTTACTTGGCTACACCTATTTATGGCTCCTTCCTAGAAGAAACAATTAAGACTGAAACATGTGCTTCACTAATTGTGACAACCACACGAATGAAATAACAATTGCTAGAACATTTGCTCCCTTGAGATATTTGCTACTTGAGATATTTGCTACTTGCTACTTTGAGAAACTTGCTCTAAGAAACTTGCGTTTGAAACTTGATTGAGAAACTTGTTACTAGATAAACCCATTCCACATCACTTGCTTTCATTAGTTAGTTCCTTTCATATTTAAACTTATTGCTTTGCACAAACGGCCATATAAGAGGGTTATAGGGCTTTAGAGAATAGATAGTTTACCTTCAGCTCCTCGTGGGTTCGACACTCAAATACTTATCGAATTGTGCTACAGTGATTCCTTACTCTTGGGGATTATCAGCGAGACACATCCAGGAACTCGCCGAAGGTCGGGGCCGCCGGAGTCACGCATCGCGCCTCCAATTCCGCCGCAATGGCGTCCGCCTCGTCGACCTCGTCGGCGACATTAGCCCACCGTCGCCCCCGGAGAGACGCAGCCTCCATCACCCCGCCTAGGGAGGAGGTCGGTCCGTCTAGGAGCAACGCTGAGGCCATTGGGATCTCAGGGAACCGCCGATCACCGGAATTCCCAGGTCGCCATCGAGTCGGCATCCCCAAAGCCGACCAATATCAGCAGTTTCTACAGTCAACTTCACCTTGCATGACGCATCATGCACCAATAAAGACTTCCCTCTGTGTACGTGGTATATCTCTTTTTCGGTGTAAGATTTTGGGGCATTGATCCGCAGCGATCGCAGCCCGAAATATTATATATCTGTTGCAGTTCATCGCATCTATCTAGATCTATCTCCGGCGGGTTCTCGAGAAAAAGATCTATCTCCTACATGAGAAATTAAACTCAAGATGACACACCCAGATAGTCAACTTACGTAGGATATTTTGTTTTTTATACAAAAGTCGATGGTGAAATTTGTTTTGTCACTGTAGAACCCTAGCCGCCTCCGGGTCGCTCCCAGGCGACCCTGAGGCGCCCACGCCGCCGCCGCAAAAAGCCCACGCATCGCAGCCTCTGCCCCCGCTGCCGCCGGAGGAGGCCGTCCCACAGCGGACGGCGGCGGTGGGAGGTCTCCTTAGGTAGTTCCCCCCCCCCCCCAAATTCAGTCCCCAACCGAAGCTTTCCCCAGATCAACGCCCATTTCCGTCGCGCGGTCCAGCCGCTCTGGGCCTCGGCATCATCGTCGCTTCGTCGCTAACCGCTGGAGGGCGTGGGCGCGCAGCCGTCCCTTCGTGCCCCTGTTGCCGACCGCCGAGAAGTTCCGCCCCACGACGCACATTCCGCGGGGAAACATGTCTCTGGTTCTTGCTCTATGCGTTACGATGAGTCGTGCAGATCAGGCCGGCATGGTTCCCATTGACCTTGGGGCGAGCTTCACGTGGTGGCGGTGTGGATGGCACTGACTGGGCCTGATCTTCTAGCTCGTGCTGGGCTGGGTGCTGGCTAGCCCCGATGCAGTGCAGCATAAGCGTTGTTTGAAGATCGGCTAGGTGGGTGTGAAGGACCTTAACCTTCAGGGACTTGCGTTGCGAGTTCGGTCGGAATGGCTCCGTCGCACGGATCCCAGCAGGCCCTGGTTTGGCTTGCCTATGATTCATGACAGCCATGCTCGTCAGGTGTTCGACATTTTGGTCAAAATTCAGGCGGGCAATGGAGTGCACGTCCTGTTCTGGAGAGACCGCTGGTTACAGGGTCGAGCAGTTAGAGATATTGCTCCGGAGATAATCCCCTTAGTGTGTACGAGGAAAATCAATAGCAGGACCGTGGCGGATGCACTGGAGGGAATGCATGGATAGATGATCTGAGAGGTGCTGTCGCGAGAGGGTGCGCTGCAGTGCGCGCAGCTATGGAGGGAAATCAATGTACTGAGAAGAAACACAACCACGACAGATGTCTTCTCCTGGCCATGGTCGTGTACTGGTTCCTACACGGCCAAGTCGACGTACAAGATGCTTACTCAGGGAGCAATCAGAGTTGGGTATGACGCCTGTGTTTGGAAGTGTGGGCAACGCCGAGCTGCAAAATATTCATCTGGTTAGCGCTCAAGCACAGGATTTGGACGTCGGACAGGCGTGTGCGGCATGGGCTGCAAGACAACCGTTGACGCATGCCAGCTTTGTGATCAGGTTGACGAGACGACGGATCATTTGCTGCTCCAATGTGTGTTCTCGCGGCAAGTCTGGTTCCGATGCTTCCAGAGCACCAATCTCCGTGTTTCACCGCCGCGGGTGGAGGACCAGCTCGAGGAGTGGTGGCTGAGGACTAGGGTGGGAGTGGACAAGAGAGATCGCCGGCGTTTTGACACATTGGTGGTTGCTGTCTGTTGGGGGCTTTGGAAACAGCGCAATGCGCGCGTGTTCGGCAATGTCAACCAACAGTGCAACGAGGACGCTCTGGCTGCTCGAGTGCTTGAAGACATGAAGCTGTGGAGCTTAGCTAGGAGAGGTAATGGTGTTGGTGTTCCCATTGTAGCGCGAGAGTAGGCTTTTGTGTTTCTGGTGTGGTGTGTTTCTGTCCCAGCTAGTGTTAGCTGGAGACAGTTTCTCTGTAATTTGACTCTGCCTTCTATAAATCAATGGCACGCAATTTGCGTGCTCTCAAAAAAAAGATCGGCTAGGCAAAGAAGATTTTGGGATGAAAACGTTGGTTCACTGCTCGTTGACGTTGCATGCATCTGGTTCTTTTACCGCCTGTCTTATTTCATCTGGTTGGAGTGTCGGGTTCCGGAAGACTTCGATGGCGATCTCGCATGGACTTTTGTCCCCAACCCATCTCGTGCTCGTGCTGTACGCGATCGAATCTTGCGGCCGGATAGAGCAATGGAATCACCGAGTCGTATGAAAAGAGCGCGTTTTCTGAGGAGCAACAACGGAAGGCACTAAAAAGAAAGAAACAGCCTTGACTTATTCCTATCTTCGGTTTACCAAAAGGTGAATTAGGAATTTATCTAGTAGGAGATGATAGTCTTTTCCCCTGGAGATGGAAAATTCGTCCACCCGGTTTTATTAATTTACAAATTCTCCCTCAGCTAGTTAAAAAAATGAAATTGGCTGATATCATGTCTAGAGACTGCTGGATTGGATGGGATTCGGTCGCGTCGGAGGAGCGACGCGAAGCTCTGTTTTTGTTGCCATCACGGGCAAATCCATGGTGAAGTCAGAGGCGGAGAATGTCACGAAAGCCGAGATTGGAGGACTAGAATGGTGATATTGGAGCCTTTGCTGCACCTGCGAGAAGGAACTTGCTTGGAGTTTCAGAAATCGTAGCAGCGGTATGTAAGTGGGGGCGACAGCACAGGTGAAGTTCAGAGTCTTACCTTTCAGGATGAAAATCCAATGTCTGACCTTAATTGGTTGTGCCTGGCAATGGTCTTGTTGAAGACATTGTTCTGAGAGCGGGGACTATCTCCAGGGTGAAAACCTATGATCATCGATCGGGCGACGACGGCATTTGTGCACTGTTTCCTTCTTAAAGGCGTCGCGTTTGGAGAACTTGAACATTAGGTGTTGTCTTGGTGGTGGTTGTGCTGCCGCTACAAGGACTATAACTCTGTAGCGGGACTTTTCTTTTTTTATTTCTTCTTCTTATTGTTTTTCGGCTGTGTGCATCCGTAATACCCGAGGGTATTGCGTTGTTGCAGAGGCTGTGTAATTGGTATCTCCGCGATATTAATATATACTCTTTATCTAAAAAAGTCAACTATGTATGACATCATACACACACGCTGCCCTCGTAAATAGATGACTTTTGAAACATCGATATGATCTCTTATATATAAGTGTTGATCATTATTTTTTCATGTGACGATACACCTATTAAGTTTAATAGAATTGTGATATTACAAAACTATTTTCATGACGCATTTAATAGTATTGGTTTACATGAGGAAGCTAAATATTTCTTAATAACATCAGCTAGGGGATGCTGGCCCTGTTCGAAAGAAGTTTAGAGGATTTGATTTCTTATGACTTTTTCCTAGCACTGTTACAGTTCCCATCTTTCAACTTATAAGACTAATCTGCACTTCGTGCGCAAGTTGTGGGACTTTAGGTGCATATAGCTCAATTTTTTTTGAACAGGGCCGGCATCGTGGCTCAGTGGCACGTGCGGGCGCGGGGAAGCTACAGATCCCGTGTTTGACTCCTCGACCTGACTCAACGCATGTAATTTTGATTTCTTATTTTCCGCTGACAGGCGGGCCCACACATGAAACAGTACTGCATTCGGATATGGCAAATACAAAATATAGAAGGGTCTTTTTTGCAAAATTACAACGCCACATGTCCGTCTGAGATTGATTGTGAACCTATTTGCACGGCCATTACAAGTTGTAGTACCGCGGTTCCCCATCTTTCAACTTATATGACTAATTTGCACTTCTTAAACAAGTTGTGGAACCTTGGGTGCATATAGCTCAACTTTTTTCTTACCATCAAACTTCCCCCTCGCCCCACCCCGACATTCCCTGGCACGTGTGTTTACCTCATGCTCTATTTCACATTTTGACGTAATGTGGAAGAACCTAGTGAGTGATCTGGTCACACATGCCATTCTTATATGAGTCTTGCTGAAAAGAATGACACATTGTTATGTCACACTACTTATCACGCAAGTCAGGCCGTCATTTATAACATAAAATGAAGTCAACTTTTTTTACCATACAAGCTTTCCACTACCCTCACGTGTTTGTATGTTGAAGAGAGATTTGTCGAGAGACTCAGCCACACTGCCAACATTTGTAGTAGCTCATACATGAAACTAGAAGGATACCCGCGCGTTGCAGCGGAAATTTTTTAAATGACGAAATTGTTTATAGAAATATGTAAGGTTCAATCGATCACAATTATCGAAAGGCTAAATTTAATTGACTTGATTTTTTGTATTTTATGATTAGGAAATGGTGATGTGGACAATTGGATGGATGAAATGTATATTACATGGAAATGTTGCATGCAAGAAAATATTAAATTTAATGAATGTTAGTGGGATGACATGGACATTTGGTTGGCTAAGAGAATGGATGATGTAAATAACTTGTTGAGATAGAAAAATAATTGCGTGTATTTTCTATTGAAAAAGTATAGATAAATGTACAAGATCATGTATCCCAGAGCGGGCGAAGTGAAGCGCAACTGTAAGATTTGAATGTTAAGTAAAAAATATTACAGTCCCCGTGTAGATAACAGAAAATGATAGTTTGGCAATTTTCTTAAATAAAATATATTAACTACCAATTTTTTGCATTTTTTCATGTGTCTATTAACTTGTGGGTAAATGTAGTCCGCATTTTACCTGAACATTCGAGTCATTGATAGTTCAGTAGAATTATAACATGACACAATGTCACGCTATATATTATGATGTGGCCAAGGTTTAAACTTTTGGTA